>LIEC01010822.1:0-48165 GCA_001925005.1 Drosera capensis | reverse complement strand
CCTCCCCCCTTCTCTAAGTTGAATCTTGGACCTTACATGCAACCTTAGTCTGCACTCAGATCTGATGCACTCCATGCATTGCCGTGTCGGTCCTCGTCTACAAATCCAGTCTAGATCCTGAAGTATTTTCAGGTCTTTTGTTGCAAATGCATGTCTTAGCTGCTTAGCTAAAATCCTCTCTAGTAGTCTACATCTGATGACCCACACGAAACTCTCCATTTGTGACCTTCTCCTCTCCAGCATCTGAACGAGACTTCAACTACCTACTTGATTTCTAACCTAAGCACATAAGAATATCATGGCTAATACTTCTAAGTTTTGTTCATCAATTTCTATACAATTTGAGGGATTGCACATTCGTATCACGTATCGTTACGAAAATCACTATAACTTTCTGTAGGAATATCAAAGTTATAATTTCTTTATATTTTCAGAAATAGACTCCTTAATCTTTCCAATGATATATAGCATATCCCGTGACCCTTTCTAGATTAATAGATATTGGTGATTGAGATTAGGAATTCATAACAGTTGGACAGCTTGACCTTTATATACGTTTTTATATCATGGCTTTATGTACTTAACTTCAAATCATGTACCATTAATTTTTTTACAAAATAGATATACATAAGTTTCTCCAGATATAAAATTAATAATTTAAATCTTATGGAATAATCCCAGTTAATTCAAATATATACATACGTTCAGTTTTCTCAGATTGACATTTTGATACTAATTGATCTATAACTTGAAGCATACATATTTGATTGACAAACCGTAAAATTTTCCATAAAGCAAACATGACGATTTTCAATATATGCGAATTTAGTAGCCAAATATGAAGTAATTATTTTTATATAAATTTTATGCCATCCCAATATAAATCTGATTTTGTAATATAATATCAATTCATGACTCTCCCCAATCTATCAAACATCATCATGCACTATCATAACCAAGACCAATTTTCATAGAGAATCAGAATTTCATCTTTTTTAAACTCTAATTCAATCCAATAAATTAAAAACGATGAATTGATTCAAAATTTGGGGTACTGATCGATGGCAACGATGGATTTTCGTGAGAAAAAGAGATAGATTTGAAGAAAATGATGAACGGCTTCTCTCCTCTGACAGCGATGACAATAAGAATATTTAAAGATGAAAACTGTCTGAGGGTTTTTTCTATTTTCTAATGTCTCCTTTTATTTATTTTTTGTCTAGAATTTTTTTTCTAACTTTATGTTAAATTAGATTTATTTTCTTTTTATTGTAATTTTGATAAGTTGCGGATATTACAGGATTGGACCAAAGGTTCGGGGCCTTTATCCACACAACTAAGAATGAGCATTCCAAATAATCGAAAATAAAACTACATAGAAATCATAAAACCAATAACATTACTCGAGGACCTTGTCTGCACTGTTAAGGAGGGCCTCACCAAGGGCCAAAATATATATATTTACACTTCATTCTTCGATCACAATATTGGACTCAAAATATTCAGCCTCACTATTCAAAATTTTCATTCTTTCACTTATTCCATGGAATCTTTTTCATAAATCTCACTTCACCGAGCATTTTCTCGAGTGTTTCGCTAAAAGAAATGTTATATGGAACTTCTTGAAATCCTCTAAAAGTTTTGAGAATTTCTTATGGAGCTTGTTCTTGTTCAACCTTTAAGGATAAGATATTGATAAAGCATAAGATTTAACATTTATTGAGAACTTGATCGCTGATTGTAATCTTCTTTATTTGCATCGTGATGACTTGCACTGCATTGAGCCTCTTCCTCTGGAGCACCTCTTCCATTGTCTGCTTCGCATCTTTAGGACCTGGTTCTACTGCTTTGGTGACTTTACTCGTCGATGGCAATGTTTCTTCTTGTATTTCCCTAATCAAACTAGCAAGATGATCAATTGGGATTCTAAATTATATAATTGTATTGAATGACTGTTCAAGTTTTTCTAGTCTTCTTGATAAATTTTACTTTTTTTGTTTTTTGTTTACAATAGTTGTTAAGTTTTCTTCTTGTCGTTCCCCAATCAAGCATGGGGTGATGATCTACTTGGAGTTCTGAATTCTACAATTGTAACGAATGACTGTTAAAGATGTTCCTCGTCTACTTGATGAAGTAAGACTCCCTGGCCCCAAACTGATAGCAACCTAAGGATCGGACATATAGAATAATGTATGAGTTGAATAATGTATCAGCGATCAAGTTCTCAATAAATGTTACGGTTTGTCAATCAAATATATATGCTTCAAGTTATAGATCAATTAGTATTAAGATGTCAATATGAGGAAACTAAACATGTTATTAGGAATAACTAGAAGACGAGTCTTATATCACTACAAAGGTAATTGAGTCTACTTTCTATGAAAATTTACAGAAATAAATTTGAAATTCTATGTTAAACGATATAAGGAAAAAAGTGAGAAGAGGTCAACCAGTCTGGATTAACTTGATGACGTAAATTAGTTTAATTAACTGAGATTATACAATAAGATTTAAATTATTAATTTTATATCTGGAGAAAACTTTTTTTTTAACCTAAAAGGCTATTTTTTAAAACTAAATATAGATTTGGTCATATTTGCCCACATTTTCATTTTGGAAATGATCAAGTGCAATTCTATGATTTACCACAATGTGAATATTCCTTTCTTTCCGTCTAAATGATTCGATCATTCAACAAATTTTAAAAAAATGATTCAATCACTCCATTGATCCTCCACTATCATCGTCTCTCTCCCATCACCCTCGCCACCACCATCATCGTCGATCCTCCACTATTTCCGCATCCAATCTCGCCATTGTTCGCCTCCTTGTGTTGACCCCTCTTCCACCGTCGTCATTGTATTCCCCCCTTTCTCCTCCTCACCATCTCCTTATATCTCTCTCTCTTTCTCTCTTTCTCTCTTTCTTTCTCTCTCTCTATCAAATGTACACCTTCGTTGATTAACCTCTTCGGAGGAGGTCAAATCGATTGTACTCCAATTCGTCGATTGTATTTTTTCATGGGAAATGAGTCGTGCAGATGAGTTATACCCCATAAGAGTTGTACCCTTTATCTCTCTCTTCTTCTCACAATCTCTCCGTTTCTCCCCGTCTGTTGTACACCTTCGCTGATTAGCCTCCTCAGAGAAGGTCGAATCGGTTGTACTGCTTCGCCGCTCATACTCCTTTGTGCAGATGCAAGAAATGATTCATGCGATGGCGGTCGATAGAGAGATGGTGGAATGATGGTTGTGACGACGATGGGTCGTGCGAAGGAGATGGTTCGGGCAGTGGCAACGATGGGCGATGATGACAGCGACGATGGGTCGTGAGAAGAGACCTAGCCCGATGACCTAAGAGGAAGAGGCGGCAGCTGAGGGAGAACAGGCAGTGTGGGGAGACGATGATGGAGGGGGATGATGCATGCTCGGGATAATTAGAAACTGTATAGATTTGGATATTGTAATTTAATATTTTTTTTTAGGAAACAATGTAAGATATTAGGTTTTAGTTATTAGTGGTCCTCTAGGTAAAATAAAAAAATGTAGTTACCCTAAACATAATTATTGTTATAAAACTAGACTTTTAAGTAATTAACTCTATTTTATATCACAATACACTCCATTAACTTTTCACTCAACTCCTACAATCGAACACATTGCCACTATACTCCCTATATACCATAAAGAATGAAGTATATTGATTAGGGGATTTATCGAGATAAATTTTGATTAGTATTACGAGACAATCGAACATTGTTATACGAAGGAAGTTTTAGTTAGGAAATTAAATTGGTAATTCTTCGAACTTCCAATGAGTATTGAAAATAAGTTTATTATAGAAATAAAATCAAAGGCAATCCGAATAACTTCATCACTTACAAGATATGAAAAGGATGAGATGAGTTATCTTTGTTTTAGTTTACCTTTTGCCCGATAAACAATACTCTCTACATCCTAATATAGATACAACACTTTGATTATTGTACTTAACACTTATTTTGAGAAATGTCCCTTTTTTTGTCTTAATGACACTTAAACAAAATTATGTGACTTCGCCAATGAAGTTAAAAAATTAAACTATCATTAATACTTTATAATAATATTACAAAATGCGATGTTAGATTCTTTTGCTATGCGAGTCAAACTTCGCATTGGTGTATACTCATGGTCAAAATATTCTATCTATATCAAGAAGAAGATAGTACATGATTGTCTATAGAATCATCTCACAAAAGTTAATTAATACAACTTCATTTTTATTTTATTTTTTCTTTGAAGGTGTTACCCATGCAAAATTCCTAAATATCAGCCCACTATTAATGTCTTAGCTAACTTATGTCTTAGATGTTACTATAATCCCCACTCCCAATTCAAACATTAGGAGTATTTAGGAAAAAAATGACAAATGTTCGACATATATAAAAATATAATTCGACTCAAGGCATTGTAATTTTCATATGACAAAATGAGTATTTCAAAACCTAATGTAGACCTGACCATGGTTCTAAAACTATCGATTTTGAGGTTTAATAGAAGAATAAATCGGAACCTTTTAAATTGGTTCCAATTTTGGTCCAGCAACCAACAATTCAAAGGAGGTTTCAATTCGATATCGGTTTTGGTTTCAGTTTAATTAAGTTGGCCAGTTATTTTATTTTATTTTATTTTTTTGTCATGGTTTCAATACTGCTTCTATGCGTTGTTAACATGATTTTGTTCATAAGATGCATACTTAGTATTTTTTATTAAAAGAAAAATGGAAGCTAAATATGATATAAGGTAGAAAATACTTGGTAGTTTTTAGGATTTAGGGTTTAGGGTTTTATTCTTGAGTTTTAGGTTTTAGTTTTTTAGATTCAGGGTTTTATTTTAAGGTTTATGGTTTATATTTTCACATTAGGATTTAATTTTAGGGTGAATTAACAAAACATATAAAAACTTGAAAAAAATATCAAAAGGATACAAAATGAATCTAAATTCAAAAAACAAACAATTCATCTATCTCATTTAAATCTCTAACCCTATTCTAATCTTCATCCAACCCCGACCATCACCCCACCACCATCGGAATCTTACCCAGAATATGAAACGTCATCGGAATCTGACCACGTCGTTGGAATATGAAATAGAACACCTGAATAAATTCAAAATAGTGCGCATGATAAAAAAATGAAAAACAGAGCGTCAGTACAAAAATAAAACAAAACGTCAGTACAAAAATGAAATAGAGCATCAATAAAAAAAATGAAACGAAACGTTAGTATAATATGAAACAGAGCGCCATTACAAAAAAAAAAAAAAACAGAGCGCACTATCCAAATTCCCATTTTTAACATTATATTATCCCAAATCCAAATAGAGCGCATGAATTAAAATTAAACAGAGAATCTATATGAAAAATCAAAAGAGAGTGCATGAATAAAAATGAAACAGAATGATAGTTCAAAAAAAAAAAAAACAAAATGGCAATGAAAAAATACAAAGCATCTTAAGAAAAAATAGAGCGGTCTAAAAAACAAACACAAATTACCTAAATTCCAATTTATTTCATTATACAAATTCAAATCGAAACAACGTGCATGAATAGAAATGGATCAAAACGTTTGTATAAAATCAAAACAGAGCGCATAAAAAAAATGATAATACACAAAACAAAAACAGAGCAGCAATACAAACAAACATAAGGAATGAAAACAGAGCGGCAAAATAAGACCAAAATAGAACGGCAGAACAATAATAACAGAGCGACCAAGAACATGAAAACACATGGCAAAGATTGAGTAGATTCCTCCACTTGAACACTTCCCCTTTGTTACGAATCACGGAAGCACGATTGTGAATTCTAACACACAATTGAAGTCTAATGCAAAAGTTAGCTACTAAGTTTATCCATTCATCCTTTTCCTTCAATTCTCTCCATTTCATACCAGCATGCAAAAATATACTGCACAATCATTTCTAACAAAAACAATTGATGATAATCAATGTTCATTTCATCGAAAACAAACTCGATCTAATACGACACTAATCGAATCTACGTAGAGCAAAACTGATCAAAGAAGAACAAAAACCTAACAGGATCTGGAAGGACGAGGACGCGAGGATCGATAAACTTGAGAGGCGAACACGTGAAATTGATGAACTCTGACGACGCTCAGATACCCGATGAAATTACTATACGTGAGAGTCGTCTTCTTCAATGATCGAGATACCCGACGGGCTCAGATCTTCCAATGATCGATGCAGGGATCGTCCCACGGCTTATCCTTGTTGTGCTTCCCCTTGTGCCAAGGCGGAGTATTGGAGAAGAATTGTCAGAGACTGTCAGAGACGTTGGAGGAGTCGACGGTGTCGTCGGTGGTGGTGGTTGTGGCTGGTAGTTGTTGTGGCGATGGCGATAGAGATGGAGATGAGGATGGCGACGACGGCAACGGCAGGGAACAGAGAAGAGATTTACGGAGATGGTGGAATAATGACGGAGATGGTGAAGAGAGAGGAAAGCGGCGACAAAGATGATGGAGAGACAGTAAAAAGAAAAAAGCATATTATACGTTGAGAGAATTATATGTTTTTGGAAATAATTTTAAAAAATTAAAATTTTGGGGTCATTCGTTCTTAATTAAAATAACCGGATCTGGAAGGACGAGGGATGCAAGGATCGATAAACTTGAGAGGCGAACACGCGAAATTGCTGAACTCTGACGACGCTCAGATACCCGATGAAATTACTGAACGTGAGAGTCGTCTTCTTCCATTATCGAGATACCCGACGGGCTCAGATCTTCCAATGATCGATGCAGGGATCGTCCCACGGCTTATCCTTGTTGTGCTTCCTCTTGTGCCAAGGCGGAGTATTGGGGAAGAATTGTCAGAGACGTTGGAGGAGTCGACGGTGTTGTCGGTGGTGGTGGTTGTGGCTGATGGTTGTTTTGACGATGGCGATAGTGATGGCGATAGTGATGGAGATGAGGATGGCGGCGACGGCGACGGCAGGGAACAGAGAAGAGATTTACGGAGATGGTGGAGTAATGGCAGAGATAGTGAAGAGAGAGGAAAGCGGCGACAAAGATGATGGAGAAACAGTAAAAAGAAAGAAGCATATTATACGTTGAAAGAATTATATGTTTTTGAAAATAATTTTAAAAAATTAAAATTTTGGGGTCATTCGTTTTTAATTTTATTTCTTATTGTTTAATTTTTAGTTTTAGTGTTTTTGTTTTTGTTTTTGTTTATGATGTTTTACCTTTTCCTTTTGGGTTATTCTTTTGGACTATGAATTTCAATCCAATGACCCAAAATTAACACTGCGCGATTGCTGTACAATGGAGTACAGTCGGGGATCCGTGTCTGGTACCAGCATGAGATCCGCATCCCCCAAAATAACCAAAATCCAAAACCAAAAAAGAAAAGAAAAAAAAGGTAGCCGTTACACACAACGCCCAGATTCAAAAAAACCACTCTCAAACCAACCACACCCCACTCTTCCTCTGGCTGTCTCTTTCTCCACTCCACACACATCAGCTTCTTTCCAAATTCGTCCATTTCCGAATCCTCTTCGATTTCGCCTCTTCGAATCTAAGTAAGTTTCCTCTTGCTCTTTTCTTTCCAGCTGAAATTTCTCAGGTTGAATTTGATGGATTTTGCCTCACTCAAATTCGCCGAATCTGAATCGTCACTGTTGAGTTACATATGGAAATTTAATGTTAGATTTGTTTCTGTATTCTCTTTGTTTCCAAATCCGTGGATTGATTTTTTGTTGTTGTTTGAAAGGAGATTTGGGGGAGATTGTGGTTGAATTATTGGACTTGTTTGGAGAATTGGATAGGTTTTTGGGGGTGAGTTTGGGATGTGATTGTTGGAGTTGTTGTGTTAGGTCTGGATCTGAGTGTGTGAGACTTCCATTTCGAGTTCTGAGTTAACTAGTTGTTGATTTATTCCGATTGAATTCAGGCGAATGCGATGATGATGGCGACGATGATTTGTGCAAGTTTGTTGGTTAAATTGAGAGCCTTTGTAGTGAAAATTGGAATGTTTTTGTGTGATTTGAGATCTTATACTGTAGCTGCAGGAGAGGGTAAAAATCAAGCAAGTGATCAAGGATCAATTGATTCTTAGTGTAGCCAGGATTCTTTTGAAATGATTCCAAATCGAGCGAGTTTAGTTTGTCCACTCTTTTCTTGCTCCAAATCGAGCAGAAGTCAGTTTGAGGTGCAAATGCTCCAAATCGAGCTTTGAATTTCCTCAAAATAGTTATGTCAAATGCTTTCCATTATGATTGGCACGCAACATGATGTGTATGCTCATACTCGTTAAATACATTTGGACTTTATCTTACATACCTATTCTGAAATATGTACATAAGCGGCCTCAGCAAACCCATAATTATGATCCTTACTCATTTGGCTAAAAGGAAAATTATTACCAATTGAGGCTAAAACATGTCTTGATCTGTTTCTAATGGAAGATGGCTAGATTTTGACATCCATATGTGACATTGTTTATGCCTGTAGAAGAGCTCTTGTCAGAGTTCTGTTCAGTCTGGTTATCAAGAAGCGGAAGCGATGACCATGAAGGCACCTGGGACTCCAGCTTCAAAGATAGAGAGAACAACAGTGTCTACGCAAGGAGGTACTAAAGTTAAAGAAGAGAAGATCGTGGTGACAGTTAGATTACGCCCTTTGAGCAAGAGGGAGCAAACAGCCAAGGACCTGGTGTCATGGGAGTGCATCGATGATCACACAATTGTTCAGAAATCTCCCTCTCATGATCGCTCACCCCAATCCGCTTCCTTCACTTTTGGTACTAAACCGGCTTCTTTCTATTTCAAACTGCAATCAATTGTCTAAGTGAAGAAAATGCTTCTACACTGCATTTGATGACACGCTCCTATATGCAATTGACTGCTTTGGTTTGAATTCTTCTAATCTTCTTGCAGACAAAGTTTTTGGACCTGCTTGCGTGACTGAGGAGGTGTACGAGGATGGAGTGAAGAAGGTTGCTTTATCGGCCCTGATGGGTATCAATGGTAACAAAATTTTCTGGAACTTATAGTTTTAAGTTTCCTTAATTTGTTGCAATATAATTAGTTTGTGAATTGCAGCAACTATATTTGCATATGGCCAGACAAGTAGCGGGAAGACATTCACAATGAGAGGAATCACGGAGAAGGCAGTCTCTGATATTTATAAGCACATCATGAATGTAAGATCTAGGATATCCACCTTTTGTTTTCTACATGAAATTAATTTAGTAGTTATGCATTGTAAAGTTTGCTGCTATGATTTAGTCTTTGTCTTGGATCTAATTTCCTTTGGATCATATACAGACACCGGACAGAGATTTTACCATAAAGATTTCTGGACTCGAAATCTACAATGAGAATGTGAGGGACTTGTTAAATTCAGAATCTGGTCGCAATCTTAAGCTTCTAGATGATCCAGAGGTAAGGCCATATCTTGTACATACGTGTGCCATTAAGTTATTGCTCTGTGAGCTCATACGCCACTGTCCTTCCCTAAAGCAGAGGATGAATTGGGCAAGACCTTGCATAGTTTGCTTATGTTCTTATCTCTGCAGAAAGGAACCACTGTTGAGAAACTGGTGGAAGAGAAAGCAACAGATGATCAGCATCTAAGGAACTTGATAAGCATTTGTGAGGGTATGGGCGCCAACCTTTGAACAACAGACTGAGTGCAAACTTGCATCAAAATTTTCAGTTACTTCTGATTTTTCATCAATAAAGTTCATCAAATAGACTAATGGTCCTATATTCTTCAATCAGCTCAAAGGCAAGTTGGTGAAACAGCTCTTAACGACAACAGCTCGCGGTCACATCAGATCATCAGGCTGGTTTGTCACAACTGTTCTTATTCCTGGCCTTTCTGTGCTTTGGGAATTGAAACTGAATTGCATCTAATGAACAAATGCTGATCATGCAGACAATACAGAGCACCCTCCGTGAAAGTTCGGACTGTATAAGGTCCTATGTGTCAACCTTGGTAAATTATTTACCCTGACCACATTTCGTAACGAAATATCTTTTGCAGCATATACATATCACTAAATGAGAGCATTCGTGCAGAACTTTGTAGATCTAGCAGGCAGCGAGAGAGCGTCACAGACACATGCAGATGGTGCTAGACTTAGAGAAGGCTGTCACATAAACCTTAGCTTGATGACTCTCACAACTGTAATCAGGAAGCTTAGGTATGACAAACACTTTCCAAATAAGTGCTGATTTCACATAAAAGCTAGTATTAATCTACATATCTAATAATCCCTCAGGATTGATTTCTTGAGATCTGATACTGCGAGCAGATGACTGGTTGTTTATTGTAACTTGCTTATTTTCCTGCTTGAGTTGAGCTATTCAAGAATTAAGCCGGTGTCTATTTTTGCATTTGTGCCACTAACTGCTACAATAACTTAACTGGTAGAATTTGCCACTGTATACAGATAGATCAGATGATCTAGAAATGGTAAAATTTCTCTTTTCTTTGCGACGAACAACCTTTCACATGGAGCTGCTAATCAAGATCCGATTCTGCTGCTGATGGATTAACTTGCTGATCTTACATGGCTTAACATGATACTTCAATTTCAAGTCAAAAGAAATAAGTGTACTGTTTGGAAGTAGACGTTGTTGATTAATTCTTCTCCTTTTATTTCCTATGCCATGATCTTGCATGGCTTAACATTATTTTCAATTAAACTTGTGCTTGTCACGTCCTCATTTGTAGTGCCCTTTTTCATTTGAATTACATTCTTATATTCTTATTTGCAGTGTTGGTGGGAAGAGAAGTGGGCACATACCGTATAGAGACTCTAAGCTTACGCGTATATTGCAGCACTCTCTCGGAGGCAATGCACGAACAGCTATTATTTGCACCTTGAGTCCAGCTTTGAGTCATCTGGAACAAAGCAGAAACACACTCTTATTTGCCAACAGAGCGAAGGAAGTCACAAATAATGCTCAAGTTAACATGGTATTGATGCATCCTTACTCACTCCGTCACGCACACTTCTCAATCATAGAAATGATAAACAGAAAACTTTATGTTCTCATTTTCTGGTGGTATATCAGGTTGTCTCCGACAAACAGTTAGTCAAACACTTGCAGAAGGAAGTGGCGAGACTTGAGGCTGAGTTGCAGACTCCCGACACTTCCAATGAAAAAGATATCAGGATTCTTGAGGTGACTATAATCTTTTCTAGGATTGAATTTCACTGAAACTTCTGTGTGTAAACATTGATCTTTCTATATATGGTGTTTAGATGGAGAAGGAGATTGAAGAGCTAAAACGCCAAAGAGATCTTGCTCAGTCTCATGTCGATGAACTGCTTCGCAAAATGCAGGAAGAAAAGAAGGTATACCTCATTCTCATTCTTACATGTCATGCCTTTGTTCCCTTCGTCATGCAGTATTATGTTTCTGCTTACCTTGATCAGAACCTGCTCTTAATTTGCAGCGAGAATCATCTAGACAAGCTGTGAAGTGTTTGTCCTTCTCTGGCGTTTTATCAGCCAACTCTGAAGCATTGGAGCATGGAAGTAAGGGGAGAAGTATGATGTCAAGAAGGCAAAATGTCAGGCATTCATCAACAGCTCCATTCACACTCATGCACGAGATCCGAAAGCTTGAAAATCTTCAACAGCAACTAGGAGCAGAAGCAAATCAAGCATTAAAAGTACTACATAAAGAGGTTGCCTGTCACAGACTTGGTAACCAAGATGCAGCAGAGACTATAGCTAAGCTACAAGCAGAAATAAGAGGGATGCGTGTGGTTCAAACTGAGCCTCAAGAAGTCGATGTTGGAACCATGGTTGCTACCAATAAGAGTGTGAGTGCGAACCTGAAGGAAGAAATTACAAGGCTTCATACTCAAGGCAGCACAATCGCTGATCTCGAGGAGCAACTTGAGAATGTTCAGAGGTCCATTGACAAATTGGTGATGGCTCTTCCGAGTAATAACGAACAGCCTGAAAATGAAGCAGAGCCGAAGTGCAAAACGCAGTCGAACAAGAAGCTGCTCCCTCTATCACCAAGCAACATCTTGAACCAACAGAGTCTGATCAGGTCTCCATGCCCACCTTTATCTTCTTCTAGGCAAGTTGTGGAGTCCGAAGCTGAGAACAGGGCACCAGACATCAATGTGGTTCCTACCGCAGCTTCACCAAAGTCTGAGCAAGCCACACCTGACAAAAGTGAGGGAAGAGACGGCTCATCTAAGGAGGGGTCAGGTTATCGGCGGTCAAGCTCAGTCAATATGAAGAAAATGCAGAAGATGTTCCAGAATGCTGCAGAAGAGAACGTAAGAAGTATCAGAGCTTATGTCACGGAACTGAAGGAGCGCGTAGCTAAGCTGCAGTACCAAAAGCAGCTACTTGTTTGCCAGGTATTTTTCTGCCCTGTTTTCTCCACAGCTTTCCTAAAATTTGCCGAACAAGACATATTTACTTCTTTGCTACATCATGACAGGTGTTGGAATTGGAAGCGAATGAAGAAGCTGGATGCAACATTGAGGATAACGAAATATCATGTGAGGCAGATGAATCTGAGACTTCATGGAGTGAGACTTTCCCGGAGCAAAGGCAACAGATCCTAGAGCTATGGGATGTCTGCCACGTTTCTCTTAATCATAGGACTCAGTTTTATCTATTATTCAAAGGCGATCCAGCTGACCAGATATATATGGAAGTGGAGCTTAGGCGCTTAATCTGGCTGCAGGATCACCTAGCAGAACTTGGCAACGCGAGTCCATTTCAGCTGGGTGATGAACCTACTCTTTCTCTTGCATCCAGGTACTATCTTTAACTTTCGATTCATCAAATGTTTAAAACGCATTTTACAACATGGGGGGATGCGTATCTAGATTGACATATTTTCAACATCACCCCTAGATCCTAGAGGCTCTTCTAAGTGATATCGCACATGGATCTGTATCTTCTCCCTTATTTTCAATCGATCTTGTCACCCTTCTTCATAGTCGTCGAAGTATCCTCATCTCTTCCACAAATATGGTTATCAAAGTGGCTGTATAATGTACTGAAACTCTACATACTTTAAAGAATGAAGAAGTCTTCAATGTACGGAATCTTTTTTCTCAAGACCTTTCTTTCACTTGCAGCATTAGAGCATTGAAGCGCGAAAGAGAGTTCCTTGCAAAGAGAGTGACGTCACGTCTATCTGTAGAAGAAAGGGAGGCACTATACATGAAATGGGGAGTACCATTGGATGGAAAACAAAGAAGGTTACACTTTGTCAACCAGTTATGGACAGATCCTCATGATCTAAATCATGTTGACGAGAGTGCCGAAATAGTGGCAAGGCTAGTAGGTTTCTGCGAAAGTGGCAAGGCGTCGAAGGAGATGTTTGAGCTGAACTTCGCTAGTCCGACTGATAAGAGACCTTGGATAATGGGTTGGAATCCCATTGCGAACCTCCTGCAATTGTGAGGAACCCAAGCAAATTCCGCTGTTAAACCGGAATGGCAAGGCGGTTCCATGGCATGGATAGCATGAATAGAGGCATGCGTTCATTCATCATATTGATGTTATCATATACTTCGTTCTCGCTGTTGAATTGCTGAGATGAACAGAGCTTACTGTACCTATAAAAGTATTTCGATGAAAGCTTTTTACCTATGCTTTCATCAGCTCCAATAATATTTAGCCTAACTTCAAAAGCGCTAATGGTTCTTTATGGTGTGAATTGTTATCATCTAGATGTATACTGAATAAGCCTCTCCTCAATACATAAAAAAAATTCACAAAACCATTGCATCATGTAATCACACGCTGCAAAGCAATTAACCAAGAGTGGTGTTGAGAGAGTTCGAGAAGTGATGTTCGCATTGATAACCCAAGAGGGAGTATTTATACAACATATAGTAACTTAATCTATTCCATACAACTTGACCTCTTTTCTGCATTTCCCCAAAAACTGGAGCATATATGTCTAATAAGCTCAGTTTTGAGGTGAAATGGCAATGAAGAGATCGAGATAAGATTTTTTGTAAAGATATCTACAATTTGATCACCAGCTGGTATATGTTGCAGTTGGATTGTCTTATGTTGAACCTTTTCATGTATAAAGTGACAGTCAACCTCTATGTGCTTGGTTCTCTCATGGAAGACTAGATTTTCAGCAATATGGATGACAACCTTATTATCACAGTAGAGAGGTAGAGAACTAGGTAACTGAACACCGAGTTCAGATAGGAGACGTTCAAGCCCAGTCAACTCAGAAGTAGTTAGAGCCATAGCTCTATATCAGCTGAGGAACGAGCTATAACCGTTTGTTTCTTGGCTCTCGCCATGTAATTAGATTTCCATCAAAGTATGTACAGTAGCTACTGATGGAACATCTGTCATCAGGAGACCCAGCATAATCAGCATTAGTATATGATGTGAGAGAGAAACTAGTTGTAGGTCTATGAAGAACACCTTGACGTGAGACTTCTTCAAATATCTCAAAATATGCTCAACAGCGGTAAGATGAGACTTTCTTGGAGTATGCATGAACTGACTAACTAAGTTCACTACGAAAGATATATCCGGTCGGGTCATAGTCAAATATATGAGTTTGCCAACAACTCTTCGATACATGTTTAGATTTGGAATAATAATATCTGACTCATCAATAAAGCTGAAAAGCTTGAGATTTTGTTTCATTGGAGTGTTAACTGGTTTACACCCAAGGAATCCTGATTATTTTAGTATATCCAAACAGTATTTCCTCTGATTTAGAAGAAGAGATTTTCCCTGCTTAGTAACCTCAATCCCTATAAAGTATTTAAGAGTACCAAGATCTTTGGTATGAAATTGTTTTGAGAGATTAGTTTTTACTTTGACAATTCCAGTTGTATCATCCCCAGTAATGATAATGTCATCAACGTAAACAAGTAATATCACAATCCCTTGAGAATGTCGATGAACAAATAGTGAAGAATCTGCAGAGCTCCTGGAGAATCCAATGGCCTGTACAACCTTTCTGAATTTCTCAAACCATACTCTTGGAGATTGTTTCAGCCCATACAATGACTTTCGAAGGCGACACACATGATTCTCCCCGCAGTCTCATACCCAGAAGGCTGGAGCATTTAACAGTCTCTGCCTAGTCACCATGCAGAAAGGCATTCTTGATGTCAAGTTGATACAATGGCCATGAACGATGCACAACTAGTGAGACAAGAACGCAAATAGTATTGAGCTTGGCTACTGAAGAGAATGTCTGTTCATAATCAATACCATTGTGTTGGGTAAATCCTTTAGCCATAAGACGAGCCTTTAATCTTTCAACTGACCCGTCGGGATTGTGCTTTATAGTGTAGATCCCATGTGCTTTATTGTGCTTTCAACTAACACAAGATTGGCCTAGAGGAGTGGGAACAACATCCCATGTGCCATTTTCCCATAGAGTCTGCATCTCTTCATTCATAGCAGTTTTCCACCCTGGATGTGCAAGTGTCTCTCTCACTGAAGTAGGAGTAGAAATAGATGATAAAGCATATGCAAATTTATGAAGAGAGGGGGTGAGACGATGATACGATACAAATTAACAATGAGATGGAAAGTACAAGTACGAGAATGATTACGAAGGGCAATGGGTAGATCATCGGGAGCAAGCGTTATGGGCGGAGGGTGAGAAGCCGCAGGAATTACTTTATCAATTGTCTGCTTCACCCTTCGAGTATAGGTCCGAAGCCGAGCAGGAGCAGGTGCAGATGGTGGGTCTACCTCATCAATAATAGGTTGAGAAAGTGCATCTAAAGAAGAAGAAGAACATCCCGAAGAAGTAAAATAAGGTACTTGTTGAAGGAAAGTGCTAGAATACCCAGCGAAAAAATATCGAGATGCACGAGAGGTTAACGTATCTTGAATAGGACCAAGACAGTGAACAAAACATGTGCATCCAAATACCCTCTGAGGGACAGGGAATGGAGACTTGTTATGATATAAAAGAGAGAATGGAGATTTATTTCCTAAACTAGTGGATGGCATTCTATTGATGAGATGACATGCAGAAAGCAAAGCAAAGTTCCAATATATACGATGAATGTTCATATGAAATAATAAGGTTCTAGCAATCTCTAGGAGATGACGATTCTTACACTCAGCAACTCCATTTTGTTGGGGAGTGTAAACGCAAGAGATCTGATGAGTGATGCCTTTTGAGAACAAATATCTTGAAACTGTGTACTCGTGTATTCCCGTGCATTATTAGTGCGTATGACCTTAATATTAATAGAGAAGTAAGTGTGAATTTCAGAAATGAATGTATGAAACACAAAGACAACCTCAAATCTATCATGCAACAGGAATAACCATGTCATACGAGAAAAATCATCTATAAAGATTACAAAATACTGAAAGTCAAAAATACTTTTCAACTTATAAGGACCCCATATATCTGAGTATACTACAGCAAAGGAAGTATCACTACGAACATGGACAACTGGAAAGTTAGATTTGTGATGCTTTCTCAGTATACATGTTTCACAACTGAATTTAGAGAAAAAAAAACTAGGAATCATGGTATGGAGGACAGACAAAGACGCATGACCAAGTCGTCGATGCCAACCAATACTTAAAACAGAGGAATGAGCATTAGGTGATGTATTCATATGATAAAGTCCCTGAGCTTCACGATCCCCACCAATCACTGTGTGAGTCCGGAGATCCTGTATCATAAAAGAAAGAAGGAGAAAATGTGATGGAGCAGTTGTGATCTCTAATAAGGTGACTAACAGACAGTAAATTATATCTTAAAGAAGGTACTGAAAGAACAAATGGAAGAGTAAGAGAGGGAGTGAAAGAGAGAGGCCCTAAACCCAACACAGGAGCGGCATTCCCATCAAGAACTGTGATGAACTGATGTGGAGTCTTAGTCATAGAGGGAATGGTGAACTGAGTGATGTGATCTGTTTCACCTGAATCGATAACCCATGAGGCAGGTTATACCTGAGGTAGTGGTGATATGGGCTAATCGAGATAGAAATCCTCGAACAGACTGAAGCTTCTGGGAGAAAAGATCATAAGTGGAAGTGGAAATCGAGAGTGTCTCAACTAACACCTACCGAGCAGAGGGATCCGGTGACTGATCAGAGTACCCATGTTTCTTCCAACAAGTAGCCTCTACATGATTAGATCGACCACAATGTGTGCAATGTAAATTTCCACTCCTACGACCACCTGAACCCCGCTGCTCTCCACCACGAATGCCTCCATCACGAGTAAGACCACGACCAAAAGTGCGATTGTCACGACACAAGCCCCATGTAGCAAGGGTAGAGGCAGGTGCTGCAAAGTCAGGAATAGTCGGAAGAGGAATTTGTATAGTCACCGCAAAAATGTTGGTCAAGGTGGGATTGCCTCCGACTGAATGTAGTGTGGAGCAAACACTATCAAGATACGACGGAAGACGAGCAAGGTACATAACACCCACAAGAGCCTCTCGCTGGGAGCGCTGTGTAGCCAGATCAGTGGATAATGACTCATGGTGAAGACAATCCTGAAAACTGAGCAGCAAACTGATCAGTGGATATCTTCCGGATCGGCTGTGGCCATGGTCCGGAAGATATCATATAGTCGCTGTAAACTGTCTTCCGAAGAGAAAAGAGTCTTGAGCAGTTCCCAAACCCCCTTGGCAGTCTCAAAAGACATACAACCATACGGTAAATCTCATCGCTCATAGAGTTGATAACGAGAGAGAAGACCCGACTGTCGTCACGAAGCCATGTCGCATATGTGGTATCAGTCGGTGAAGAGGCAGTTAAGTGGTAAGAGAGGTCACGCCCGACGAGAGCCCGAGATGCCGAATGAGACTACTTCAGGTGATTGATACACCCGAAAAGAGAGATGGTGGTAAACCGAAGATCATTCTTGAAATTTGAGGTCAAATGATGTGTTCCAGATGCAAAAAAGGTAGAAGAGGAACTCGAGGAATAAGCCATGGTCACCGATCACTGTTTTGCACCGATTTCACTGTTCAAAATTGTTCTGCACTGTTTTACTGTCGGACAAGATATTAGGAACATGCATGTCGGACAAGAAATGGGAGGCATTAATCAAGAACGCAAAATCCACGAAGAAAATGGTTACAACCTGAGTCCAATATGTCAGGTTCTTGAGATTAACATCATTGGCCAGACATTCTTGATAGAGAATCTGACTCTTTGTGAGAAGGCTAGATATTTTTGCGACTATACGAAAGATGTCTCGTAGATATATACTAGCTTGACCATTGGCCTTACAGGATAATGTTGACAAGCTTGTCGTCACTACATAGAACAATTGGCAGTATAGATCCCACGACTAATCCACCACAAGGTACAGAATTCACATCCCCATAACATTCTGTTAGTGAAGTTTACTCGTAAATATTCTGATAGCAGTAGATTCTGAACTGTGACGGCATAATGCCGTGTCAATATATGCTGCCGCTACAGCTACAAATGGGTGGATCTGATCATATCCAGGCACCAGATTGCCCAGATCTGCATATAGAAGATCTATTTATCTCGATTATGGATGGAACAACATGATCCACCTGGGTTACTTGACGAAGGAACGTTATCAATCGCAAGTACTTCTAGGATACTGTGCTGCTCAGAGACATCGTTGTTTATAGATACAGTAGAACATAGCTATGCCAGTACAAGTCTAATGTGTCTGCAGAATCGATCACCCGAGCTAATTGCAGAATGTGACAACACAAACAACTCTATTTATATTACTGCAAGTTTTAATATTGCTGTCACGAGAATGCCTCTTTAATCGGATGAAATGAAACACAAGTGACGATTAGTTCAACCCATGTGGATTTGTCTCTCATACAATGTAAAAACATTAGGTTTACTCCTAAAACTAATTAACGATAGAATACACATGATCAATTGATATGGTTGCAATGCAAACCCAAACTTCGATATGGGTTTAATATTAATAACAGAAGTTAGATACATGGAACTTATTATTTGACCAAAGAATCGAAATAGAAGAATTTATACCATACAGCAAATGATATTGGCATGAACCAACAGTGATCTCAAATACAAATACCAATTCTGAATACCAGTCACAACTTTCCATAAGTTTCATCACCATACAGGGTGCAACCGGACCATAGTTATGCGTTCAAAAGGTGTAGAAAGTCGCCATTCCCGTAGCTTTTTGCTCATTGGTCTTCCCTTTCCGGATTTCTCTCTATTAACCCTAACATCAGCCAAACCCCAAGTGCAAGTTCTGGTCTCTAGATCATATGAAACAAGATTGAAAATACCATCATTTTCGCTCAATTTACCAGTCTCCGGAGCCTCAATTACATATTTTACATACATAGTCTTATGCTTGAACCGCTCAAGATCGTCAGGAACTCGCACAACTCTATCATCACCAGGAGAAGAGACCTAAGAGGGAGGGAAAAAACTAATCACCTCAAGCAATCACTGATAGGATTACACCCACGTTTTTCCAGATTTACATGGAGTCGCAACACCTTTTTTTTTCCCCTCGAGGAACACTAGTCGTGACTTGCGCCACAAATTTTATGGACTTTGCTTTACCTACTACCACTAGCTTAAGTGGTTCACAAGATGCGTGACACAAGGGGTGAGAAAATCCAATATTGTGATAGTGCAGAAATAGAAACCAAATACCTCAAGAGATATATAATCAGGTATAGAATTGGTGAGCTCAGCCTCATCCAACCTCGCTCTATATGCAATTGAAAAAGCTTCAATATCATTAATATCGGGAGAGTAAGACCTGTAGATTAGATGAGGTATGAAATCCAAAGCATTGTCAACATGAGATCCTACACTGCTGCGACAGCAGATCCACAAAAGGAAACCAAAATTCGGATATTAAAAAGACTGAAAATAAACACCTAGTTAAAAGGAAGACCGAGCTAAAATTTCACCACCCAACTCTCTTGCAAGCATGAAACTTGAAGAAATTAATCAACAGTTACTTAGGGTTTTAGGACAGCCAACCTAAATAACTAATCTCTAACCTGAGTAGGTTGCAGACCTCTATCAGATTCTCAGATCGTGAAATATAACACTAATGTTCCGGTATATTAATTTCACGCCCTATTTGAATTAATGCTTTTTTTTTCTTTTTTGAAGTCTGGATCTGTTTAGAATAAGCTATATAGGGGGAAAAACTGGAAAATAATTAGCTGACCCAGCCATTCAAACCAGTGAATAATTACATTAATCAGCTGAGTCAGTTGGTTGTGCAGAATATATATAATAGATTCACTTGTTCATAGATATCAAATTACGAGATTCATGCAGTTGATAGATGTTAGCATCAAGAGTCATTGGAATAAAGAAAATTCAGGAAGAGCATACTCAGCTGAAAGCTTCTCAATCCGCAGTTGAATGAACCCGTTCTTAGAGGTCCTGAAGGCATATATCTGTATGCCACCATCTAATGACTTGCAAAGTTCTTCGGCCATTGCCAATGCTTCCTTATCCCACCATGTTCCTGCAAGTTTAATACCACCCCCTGTTGCGCCATCACCCACCTAAATGACGAGAAAAGAAGGGGAAAGTCATCAGCGAGGCAAGTGTAAGAACATTTTTCGATACACGAGATGTCTACTTTACTTATGAAGTCAATGCTTACAGCAACTTCTTCATCTTCAGTCTCAAACTCATCCTCATAATCAAATAATTCATCTGCCACGTGTATTACAAGTGGATCCAAATCAGTGATTCATCAGTTATAATTGTAACATTAATAGCGTCATTGAAACACTATAACGAACTTGATTTGAGAATCGAGCTTTGCTCACTTCCTTACCGCTTCAAAGTATCTACTCTCCAATTATCATCCTTATAATATAGCTTTTAGATTCTCATTCCTTTTACTATTTTGCTTTGTGTCACTCAATTGCATGTGTTCCCTCTAACAAACTATGACATCTTTATCAATTCCTCTAAACTCGTGCAGTCTAGAGCAATGTGTACAAGCCAAATTGATTTAACTACCCGCTGATTTTCATAAGACTTGTGACAAGACTGCCTCTTACTCGTAACCACATTGGCTACAAATCCTTTAGCCCCACCACAAATTGGCAGGTAGTTAATTTGTCCACGGAGACTGGTTCTGCAAGCACAAGAGACTCCTCCATTCAGTTTCAGCACCAGTTCTTAAAAATTATTAAAGGTAGTTTATATCTGGAGAATAGTTTACTTCTAAAGAATTAGTTTTCCAGCATAATGAACCAGTTCCTATAGCCAATTGGCTGCGGGGCTTTTAGCCCCTTTTCCCAGACGATCGACGGCCCTTTTAGTCAGTTTCCCCTCTTCATATGACTTGGAGTCATTATAAATACTAGTGACATGACTTCGATGGTTGTTAGCCAAGAGAACATACACAACATGTTCTCATGGGCTCATACAGTAGAAAAATTGAAGTTCGTTCTTTCATATGTTTACATGATGTGCAATTATCATCTATAGCTATGAAAAAAATGCATAAAATGTACCTAATATATTCCTTGGACTTACTGTTCCTTTTTCCTCTACTTTTACAGTCACCTCGTGTCATGCTTCTTCCTCTATGCTCGACAACAAGAGCATCTAAAGGCGTATAAGAAGCAACTTGAGCCTTCCTCCTCATCTCTTCATTCAACACACCATTCTTGGCCATCTCCATCGACAGAACACCATCCTTTGCTGAATTGACTAGTGTTGTTCGTTACATTTCCCAAGAATCCGAAAGTGTGTTCACGAGTCATAGGCTTCGAATCTCGTCATCAAGCTTATCCCATCGAGGTCATCTGATTCAAGAGTCCTAGAAATGTATTCAAGTGATCCGACATCGATGTACCATTTTGATATCTCATAGCAAACAATTGTTAAAACAGTAACAACTTGCTATTCCCGGTCTTTCTTGCATATAATTCCTCTAACTTGGTCCACACGGTACACGCATCGGTTCCCTCCATAATATGATTCAAGATGTTGTCATCCACCCACTACCTAATAAACCCGCATAACTGTTGGTGCTCAAAGGTCCAATCTTCGTCAGGCTTATCTTGGGTTTCGCCTTTTCATACAGGGGCAGATGAAGTTTTTTCACATACAATAAGTCTTTCATCTGCGATTTCCATAGATGATAGTTTGACCCATTGAGGGTAATCATCCTGCTTGTGTTGGTCTCCATCGTCTAAGCAACAGTATCCCAGGAACCTCGGCTCTGATACCGGTTTTGTTGGGATTAAAGACGATGATCAATGGAATAACGAACAAACTTACATAGCAGAATCAATCGAAGAATCGATTCTCGTACAGAACTAGTTCGTCGTCAAGAACCGACTCTCTGAACAGAACCTCCAACACCAAAGATTGGAACAAACGAGACCAAGAAATAACAACACCATCCACCACCAAGCTCGCATATACAACAGAATATCAAGGAATAAAAAAAACACTACGAATATGTTACAATCAAAATTCCACCATCACCAAAGGAATCTAATCGAAAGGAATAGAATCACGAATCACCTTTCTGCTATTCTTCTACTACTCGTGTCTCCCTCTCTCATTTTTCTTGACAGCTAAACAATGTCTCAAATACTCTCTCTTGAATACATCGAAACCTAGACCATCCAAGGCATATATATAGCCGTCTCCCTAAGATTTAGTTTACAAAGATTCACTAAATAAAGATATAAAGATTTTCCTAAATAAGATTAAATAATCAAACACAATCAAAGAAAATCTAATATCTTTCAAGACAAAATTTTTTTCCATATTTTTATGTTGGGAAAGAATATATTTTCTCACAACTTGGATGGATCACCAATATTAACTTCTCAAAAAGAGTTAATGAAAAAAAAAAGAGATTTATGAGGATATGTCAAACGTGGTTGGTACGGTATCTGAATGTTAGGTGAACAATAATGGTAAAAAAAAATGTTAGGTGAACAAAAAACGTGAAAATAGGACTATGAACTTTGGTCGTTATCTGCTAGCATATAGGTGGTGTATATCAACACAAGAAGGAAGAAAAAAAAAAGAAAAAAAAAATAGAAAGAGTTATGAGAAGAAGAGAGGGAAAAGGGCGGTTAGAGTGGATAGAATATGAGTGTGAGAATCTAATTGGAAAATGAAGGGGTTTTGGGGATTATTTTCATTCTTTTCTCATGATTTCGGTAAGTGATTGACATGGCTTTCTAACTCTTGACTGTTCTCATATCTTTATTTTTATCGATCAACCCTTCTTCGTTCCCGATGTTATTGATTCCGTTAATAATTTGATTTCCTGATCTTCTATTGTAAGGACCCGAAAAAATTTCGTAAAATTTTATTTCACGATAATTAACGTGAATAATAAATTACCGTATGTTATAATTTATTTTGAGGGATTAAAAGATTTGTTTGACGATATAATAAGAAAAAAATACAAAATATGAATGAAATGAAACCCTAATACGTTAAATACCCACTAATTATTTATACAAAAATGACCTAAACCTAATTTTGACACTTATTTTTCTTTATGTCAATTTCTATTCCACCTAAATTAAACTAATTATCCGCTAAATACCCACTAATTATTCACTTAAATGATTTTAATTGATTTAGTTTCCTATAAATACAAATTCTCTTCTTCTTGAAAACTTTTTACAAACACAAAAAAAAAAAGACTCCTTACCATACAAGATTAGAATTAAGCAAGAGAAGACAAGAAATAGAAGTTTGAGGAGAACAGGAAAAGCTAGGTGGTAAGATGAGTACGACGAGTATCCTTCACCGTTATTAAGAGAATGTGATCATCTTATCTTGGTTAGAAATTTTATGAAACATTATACACTCTTTGATAAATTTTGATATTAATATATGTTAAATTCTCACATGTCTAGTTTTTAATGATGTTAATAAATAATGATTCGAAGTTGGAAATCTTAAGATATAAATCAAAACATACGGATATATCAATCTGTAAAAAAACTGGTTACAAAGATAACTTTGTGGCTTGATATAGAATTATATAGTAAGATTTATAAGACAAACCTTATATCATTGGAAAGGTACGAAAGTTTAGTTCCCAAAACAATATACACATAATTATTTGGAGTTTTATGCAGAGAGTTATGAGCAAATTAGTGAAGTAAGATCAAACTGTCTGAACTAGCATAAAATATAAACTTGAACTAATAAACTGTTATTATTGGTAAGATTTTATGTAAAAACTTTAATTTGTTGAAAAGATTATAAACTGTAGTTTATGTAGAATTTTACGAAATAATTTTTGGAATTGTATACAAGAAATTATAGATTTAAATACGTCGAAAGGTCAAGTTGGACAGAATCTATGACACCTGTTACAGAAATCGGGAAGGTCGTTCCAAAGGCCGGGACGCCCGTTCCAAAGGCTAGGACACCCTTACAGAGATCGAACATTCTGACCCACAAGTCATGACGTCGTCTTAGAATCTTTTGGACTAAGATGATCATTTTGACCTCAAAACAACTCCAAATATTCACAAATACCTCTAATGATATTTAATATATAAAATCAACATCATGAACAATCAAAATAAGTATCAAAACCTTGTACAAAACTCAACATCATCTCATAATATTAATATGATGGTTTTTCACTAAACACGAACAAATATGTTTAACTCCATAACGCGAACAAATATTCACAAGAAAATGAATCAATATGTGAATGCTATCATGTTATAGGACCTGAAAACGTCGCTCGTTGAGAAATAAAGGACAAACTGAGCGTGTATGTAAAGAAGTTACAATAAAAAGGTAACGTTTAAATTTGTTATGTGTGACGAGCGTATTATTATACCGTATGCATTGAAATCTTTAGACGTAATCATTAAATGTGACTGACGTAAAATAACTGTAAATGTTGTGTCATAAATACTGAGTGTTGTGGAGTGTTGTTGCATGATATGAGTTATGCCTTTTTTACTGGTATATAAGGATGAATGTGTAAAAGGGGTGTAAATCTATAAATTGATGAGATAATTACATGATATAAAACATAAAGAGTGTTGTGTCTATCGTTCGTTTACACAGTGACTTGATGGTGACAGTCTTTCATTGACCATGTGAGGTCTTTTTGGAATGAGAGAAACTCACTACAAGAGACCTTAGGTTCCGGTTTAACTGATCTCCATTCGCAGATGTCTAGTTTACTAAACTTGAATAAAACTTGATAAGTTAAAATTGAATAACTCTTGTCAATGACACAATTATAACACCGAGGATATCTATTGTCCATCTATTGTGAATGTCGAATTGATATGATAAGTTCCAGAGTGCTGGAACAAAGGACCTAAGTGATCATTTCCTTTTTCGTTTCTTACCTTCTTTCGTGTAACCCCTCATCGCCGACACGTAATTGAGCTTATATGTCTCACGATTACTATTTTTATGTGTATTACTCTTCTTTATGTTTTCAAGAGCTAAAGATGACGGACATGTGATATAGGTTATGATGCTAAAATGCATCTACCGTATTATGGTTTATGAACTAAATAAAATATGTAATAAATGAGAAGTTTCCGTTATATTTGATAATATAATTGGTTTATATCTAAGTGGATTTTATTTATCTCTATGCCTAAATCGATTAAGTAATTTTTTTGTAACTGGGATGTTGGGACTCAACGATAGTGACGTTATTTGTATTATTATATGTTAATATGTTATGAAAAATTGGGACGTTATAGATTGGTATTAGAGCAAGGTTTAGGTTAAGAAATAAACAAACTCACTTAGGTTTAAGTAAATATTTTTTGTGTATTTTGGCCTTCTATGGTCATGATGATTACTGCTGAGTTTGCGCTAACTTGTACTTTATTTTTGTCCATGTTTTCTTGAACTTTATTTCAGGTTAAAAACATACTAAATTAAGGATAATCAAATATGCATTGGAAGCTCTTTGGAAGAATATGCATATTAAAGAGGTTTATATTTAAGCACATGGTTGACCCTACCGATTGTATTTTGATAGCTGCACAATATTATATTTTAGTGTATTAAGATTGATTGTATTTGAATTTTATTATAGTGACTTATGTGGATTATGAGTTTATTTTCATAATTCATGTGTCATCACGACCTTGGAGGTTCGGAGCATGGCAGCCATCTTGAATTCTTAGCATCTGAAACAATTTTCAGGAAGAAAGTCTTGAACGACGTCTACGACCCTGAGAAGTGAAGCCAACGTGACTTCTTCCCTACTACTTAAAGGATTTGGTTGATATATGGTGAAGGTACTGATTGGAGGATTTGATAGGAAATACTTCAAATACAACAACCCATATAATCTCGTCATGGATAATATCTGGGAGGACGAAATGCATAGTTTTATTTCTGTAGCTACGCAACAGAAAAGATGTTTCTGATGGCCTAAATATGTAATAATTCAAATAAGAAAGTAAATGTTTCTACCCGGATTCTAGTATTAGGAGCACAAATGGGATCACTCTCTTGCTCTAGAACTGGAAGGATTGATTGCCATAGAATATGCATCCTGGTGAGAATAAGTGAATTTCCAATCCCACAAAAATGCCCACATAATCTCGACAAGTGCAAAGTATGGGGAGGCGTGAAACACTGGGTAATATACAAAACTTTATTTCTATTTTTTATATAAGGAGATTGCTTTCTGATGTACCTTGCTAGAATATGGAATTCATGAGAGACATTTCTTTATCAATAAATGTTTCCTTATGTTTTCTCATTACTTAAAAAAAACTCTTATAATAATGTGGACGAGTTTTGGGGTTAGCTCACCATCGTGACCCTTTGTCCCAGCCAATTTCTTCATTTTCATAGAGATAGGAGAACTCACTCACATGGATATTCTAAGTTTTTTTTTTTTTTTTTTTCTTGATAAAGGAATATTCCAAGTCTTGTTTGGGCTACTTTAATATACTTAAAAAGTATTAGAAAAATAGCACTTAGAATATTTAACAAAGTACCACCAGCAGAAGGTAACAAGGGACAATCTCAAATGCGGATTGCTCATCCCTCGGAAAATGGACAAAATGCAGATGATAACATGACAATGTGACACAAATTTCCAACTAATCTCTTCCTCTTTTTCTTCACTTGCAAGTGGAAATGAAGTCCAAATAGAGGCAAAACCCTTTACCTTCTTCGAATTCTTCTTCGACATCGAGAATTACATCATCATCTTCATCCACATCTTCAGCCGATTCTTGTATCAGCTCCCTCTCCTCCCATGCCTCGCGGCTTCTTCGCCCCTTCCCAGCAGCAGCAAGACGAGTTGAAATGGGAAGAGAAGAGTTGCTCTTCTTGTTGGGTGCTGCGAATGCGAAGAAGGAGAGTGAGCGACAGGATAGAGATTTGGAGGGTGTGATTGAGATGCGTATTTTGGGTCCGGCGCCACCGTGGAAGGTGGTGGTCGGGATCGAAAAGACGGCGGCGGTGCAGACGGTTGGCAGTGAGTTCATAGTTAAAGAAGGGCTGGATTACGGCGGGTGGCTGCTAACTTGTTTCTCGCCTGATAGACTTGTTTGCCTTGGCCGTTCTAACCTTTGTGTATACTTTTGTACTGGTTGATTAGAAGATTATATTTTTTTTTTTTCTAATATTGACTAAAAGATTTTGGTTTTATTGCTTCATCTCATACTTGCTGTAAATAATCTATAATAACCTATGTTGATGTATCTATATAATGGAAAGATTTTTTTCAACTATTTTGTATATTAATAAAATGTACCAAAAGTGATTTGATGTCAAAAACCTAAGATTATGTGATTGACAGGATAACAGGATAGATTAACACCACATGCATTCTTCCTCAAAGAAGGCTTTCGATGATTTTTCCAATTTCAAATAAAAAATTGAATAAAAAGAGTCTGAAGAAAAGATTAAATACAAACAAATGAATAACTGAATAAGCATAAAACCCTGGTATCAAAATTTATGAAACTACCTAAAAAAATGCTAACTTATTTCAAAAACATTAAAACGGCTAAAAACACATCCAAACGACCTTGAAATGCGTTTTAAGCCAGATTTCTTGACCTAACGCAATGAGTTTTGATGCCCACATCGCTTCGCTTGAACCAGTCAGGTTTCGTTGCATCGGAGCTAGTAACCATGGATTTCTAAAATCCCAAGACGATAAATAGTGACATGAACAGTGCTTCGACAACGAACCGTGAGGATTTGCCTGTGCCCCGGCTATGAGAAGATTTGCCCTCGGATCTGTTTTGTCCACGTCCGATGTTTCTAGCACTTCCTCACCATCAGAATGGTATGGAAACAAATCTACGACATTGAACGTTGTAAACATTTTGTAGCTACCCGACAGATCAACCTTGTATGTATTATCATTAATTCGCTCTGTGATTCTGAAAGGTCCATCAGCTCTAGGCTGAAGCTTCCCATGTCGCCCAGCTGGAAACCGCTCTTTGCTCAAGCAAACCCACACCATGTCGCCTTCCTTGAAACTACTTTCTTGCGACGTCGATCCACCTGCTACTTATACTTTTGATTTTGCTGGTTGATCTGGGGCTGAACTTGAGAATGAACTTCTTTGATATTTTTGGCATGCTCATCAACTTCTGAACTGAACTGCTTGCTTATAGGTAGGGGGTTCAAGTCCAAAAGTGCCAACGGCAAACGACCATACAATCTTAAATGGACTCTTCCCAGTGGTGCGATTAACTAACCGACTATCAGCAAATTCAACCTGTGCTAGTCCAAGATCCCATTGCCTCTGACTATCACCAATCAAACTCCACAACAAATTACCAAGGCTCCTATTAACGATCTTTGTTTGGCCATCCGTCTAAAGATGATGTGAGGAACTAAATTATAGCTTTGTACCCATCAACCTCCACCAGATGCGAAAAAAATGACACACGAACTTCGTATCTCGATCAGAAGTGATAGATTTTGGCATGCCATGCAGCTTCACAATCTCATGGAAGAATAGACAAGCTACCTGCGAAGCATCATCTGTCTTGTTAGTCGCTATGAAATGTGCCATATTTGAAAAGTGATCCACCATTATCATAACCCAATCCTTCCCCTTCTGCATTCTAGGCAATCCTAGAATGAAACCAAAGCTGAAGTCTTCCCATAGTTGATAACGAGTGTCTGAACTTATAAAAAATCTTGTGTTCTTTGATAGAAATGTACAATCCCTGAAATTGTACAGAAATTGATGGAATAAAACTGAGATGTATTAGTCCATAATGTAGTTAGTATGCTTAGGTTAGAAAATAAATAGATAGTTGCAGTCTAGGACGGATACTGAGAAGCAGATGGCTACAAATGATGGATATTATGTAAGCCACCAGATGCAGACTACTAGAAACGTTTTTGGATAAGCAGCTAAGGCATTGATGAGCAACAAAAGACCATCAAAGGCTTCAAGATCTGGGATTGAGCTTGCAGACACGGACCAACATAGCAAAGCATAACTTGCATCCGATCTGGATGCAGACTAGAAGTTGCAGCAAGGACTTGGTGAAGACTAGGGTTAAAGAGTATAAACTAGGTCTTACAATACTGAATACAGACTGGAAGTTTCCGCAGACTGGAGTGCAGCAAAGATGGTTCCTAAAGGTTTGAAGTCATTCAAATGAAGATTTGAGGTACAGACAACAACGGAACAAATTCTAAAATAAGTGGACTAACAGCATCAGAAACAAGATGGTGGGGGACATGAGTGGTAAGGTGTCACATCAGAAATAGTACCATGTTTCTGAGTTCATTCCCTCAGGCTATAAAAGGGAACCGTTGAGGCTTATTGAAGTAAGGCTGTTGAATGAGATTGAAAGACAAACGTACAAAGCAATCAAAAGTTCAAAGATTACTCAAGAGAATTAATTCTTGAAGATGACAGTGAAAGGGGTGTCACTAGTCTGCAGAAGAACATATCTTGCAGCAGAATCCAGAATTTGGATCAGTGCAAAGGATCTGAGTCCTTCATCTTTTGTACAAGTTAGATAGCTTGTAAAAGGAAGTTTCTTGTAAGCTCAAACAAGAAGATAGTGATACTCACCTTATGGCTTGACTACATCGGTCACCAAGGAAAGACTCGACTAAACTCTCGATTATCATTTGATAAAGAGTGTCTGAACCAATATAAATACTGTGTTTATCACTTGCCTTTATTGCTTGATATTTAGAACTGTTAAAACAATTCATCACAGGCAAATAGAGATAAACTCAAAGAGTTTGAACTCTCTGCTGCAGACCACCAAGTATCATCTGCAGACTACCTAAGTGGTCTGCATAGAACACTTGTATGCAAAGAACTAGTATTCCGCACTAAAAATTTGATTAATATTTGAAACAACCTATTTATCTCCCCTCTAGGTTGAATCTTGGACCTTACAATTGGTATCTGAGCCTAACTTTCCAGAGTTAATAGTTTGTGGAAAGAAAATGTCATTATCTTATTTGTATTCTATAAAGAAGAATGACTTCACCGAAGCTTCCTAAGTGTCCAAACGGTGGAGAACCTCCAACGTGTTCGTTCGACAAATTCAACCACTGGAAAGTGAGGATTCTTACACATCTTGATTCAATAGATGTGAGAATACAAGATATCATTACTGATGGACCTCATATCCCAATGATGCCAGATCCAATGAAAGCAACACTTGAAGTGTACACACCAAAGTCACTTTAGTCAAGGGAAGACTGGGATTTAGTGCAAGTTGATAGAAGAGCAAGGAACCAGATATTCAAAGCTTTTGATGACAACATATTTGAAATAGTGGTTCATACAACCACTGCAAAGAAGGCATGAGAAGCTCTACTACTCAAAAATGAAGGAACCAACGAAATAAGGGAGAACAAGAAGGATGTTCTAATGCAACAATATTATTAGGTCTCAATGAGATCTAATGAAAATTTGACCACCTTCTATGAAAGGTTCAACATTCTCATCATTAATCTCAAAACCTTAGGAAAGACTTTTGAAAACAAGGAAGTCAACCTAAAGTTTGTGAGATCTCTTGGTAAAATCTAGAGCACAAAGACCACAACTATTAGAGAATCCAGAGATCTAACAAAGATGCCTTTGACTCAACTGTACGATGTACTGCATACATACAATCTCGAAGTTGAGCAGAAGAAACAAATAGATGATGCTAGAAAGAAGACCTTGTCTTTCAAAGCTCAAGAAAAAATCCTGAAGTTCATGGCAGAAAAGAAGACCACTGATACCTCGTCTAGAAGTGAACAAGGTTTGTCTAAAGAGCTGGCACTGATGGGAAAGAAGTTCAAAAAGCTTTTCAAGAAGAGAAATTTCAAGAAGAACTTTCCCTCAAAGACGAGTCTTGAGTTGGTCGTCTGCATTGTGCAGCAAAGTGTCCTGGTTTGTCATAGTTATAGGAGAGGAAGCAGAAAAGGAAATCTCCTATAACTGTGACAAACCAGGACACTTTGCTGCACAATGCAGACGACCAACTCAAGACTCGTCTCCACCAAAATTCAAAAAGGACCACAATAAAGGCAATTCTGGAAGAAAAGAAAGAGGCAAAGCCTATGCTGTAAAGACATGGAGCTATACAGACTCTGATGAGAAAGACACAATCTCAAATGCTCAGCTAAGGATGATGAAAAGCAAGATGTATTTGATCTTTCTGATTTAGACATCATCATAAATGAATTGAAGGAAGCACTTCAAGAAACCTTTGAGAACTTTATTTTCCTTTTCAACGAAAATAAAGAAAATCTTGAGTAAATTGCACGTCTCAAAGAGGAATGCAATTTAACATATGAGGAGACTAACACTAGTCTAGTAAATACTCAAGAAGAATTATTAGAAGCAAATGAAAAAGTGTAACTTCTCAATACAGTAGTGGAAACACTTACATTGAGAAATTCTAAGCTTCAGAAACAAATAGATGCTTGGAAAAGAAAAACCTTGAGTTTGCTAAAATTGCTCAATAGAGGTAAATCCTCACATGATAAATCAAAATACAATCAGATTGTATTTTTCATTAGCACCTACTAATGAAAAATACAATAAGATGTAGAAAGCCAAGAATCTTAGAAAAAGATTTGATGAAAGGCCTCATGAAGCTCAGTATGCACCTAACTATTCAGTGTGGAATAACTTCTCCAGAACAACACGGAGAAAGCCACACTTAAGGCATACCTACTCATGTCAAATGCAGTAAACGAAATAGAGTAGACCACTAAACACTATAAGACCAAAAGTCTATTGCTACACTTATGGCAAGCTTGGTCACAAGACCTTCAAATGCTGGAATTCTCACAATAAGATAATTCAAGTTTGGATTCCAAAAGCTAACATATGAGGACCCATATGAGTGGGTACCATGTACAAGTTCTTTATGTTTTGATGCAGGAAAAACAAAGAAGAATATGGTATCTTGATAGTGGATGCTCAGGACGTATGACAGGAAATAAATCAATCCTTGCGGACTATAGAAAGGAACAAGGACCTCTTGTCATCTTTGGAGAAGGAAAAACAGGTACAGTTAAAGGTTATGGAACTCTTGGTACAGGTTCCTTAATCTTTAGAAATGTAGCTTATGTTAAAGGATTAGAACATAACTTGCTTTCCATTAGTCAACTGTGTGATAAAAATTATGATGTATCATTTACTCATAATTGATAGGTATAAGAAAAGGAAACGTTTATGCAGTAGACTTTGACTCATCACAGTCATAATAAATAACATGTTTCTACACTAAAGAAGCTAAGGACACAAACTGGCTATGGCACAAACGGTTAGCTCATCTTAATTTCAAAACTATGGCCAGATTATCCTTAGAAAACTTTGTAAGAGGACTTCCACAAGTAAAGTTTAAAAAGGATAAACTTTACAAACCATGTCAAGAAGGAAACCAGACTAGAGTAAGCTTTAAACCCCTAAACTCTTCAGAATCAACTAGAATTTTGGAATTATTACATATGGATCTCTTTGGTCTAGTTGAGGTAGAAAGCTTAAACAGAAAGAAATACACTTTAGTTATAGGAGATGATTACTCAAGATACACTTGGGTAATGTTTTTACATAAAAAGAGTGAAACTTGCAGTCTACTGACTAGGTTTCTTAGACAAATTCAAAATGAAAAAAGCATAGAACTAATCACAATTAAAAGTGATCATGGCACTGAATTTGATCAAACAGGAATAGATGTCTACTGCAATGATCATGGAATCAAACACAACTTCTCAGCACCCAGAACACCTCAACAAAATGGTGTTACTTAGAGGAAAAATAGAACACTCAAAGAAACAAATAGAACAATGCTTACTAATGCAAATTTATCTAAAAGCTTACAGCTTGCTACACTCAAAATAGATGCACAATTCACAAGCTATATAAAAAGACTCCCTATGAATTGTGGAAAGCAAAGACACCAAGTGTCAAATACTTTCATGCTTTTGGATGTAAATGTTATATACACAACAATGACAAAAGCTATGTACAAAAATTTGTTCCTAAGACAGATGAAGGAACTTTCTTAGGGTATTCCACAAACAGCAAAGCTTTTAGAATATACAATAAAAGAACACAAACCGTTAAGGAGTCAGTTCACGCATCATTTGATAAATAAGAAACATTCATACGAAATGCTAATGTTTTTTATGAGGAATATGCATGTAATGAACAGCCTGCAGAGGAGGTCATTGAAACTACAGATAAGGAAGAGTCATCTGCACAAAATAAAACTGCAGCAAAGATAGAAGAACAAACTCAACAACAACTAGAAACTAATGAAAAAGATTAAAGAAGATGGATCAAGACACACATACAGGATGACATCATCAGAGATAAGGATGCACCTGTGCAGACTAGAAGGGCAACCTAAGATAATAAGTGAAGCCATAAATGATCCAAACTGGGTAGATGCTATACAAGAAGAACTAAATGAGTTCCAAAGAAATGAGGTATGGTATCTAACACCAAGACCTAAGAACTGTCCAGTTGTACGCTGTAAATGGGTATTTAGAAACAAATCTGATGAAAATAGAATAGTCATCAGAAACAAAGCAAGATTAGTTGCTAAGGGATACTCACAAGAAGAAGGAATAGACTTTGATGAAACCTTTGCCTCTGTTGCAAGATTAGAAGCCATAAGAATGTTCTTTGCCTATGTTGCATATCAAGGATTTAAAGTCCATCAAATGGATGTAAAACGCATATTCCTAAATGAAAAGCTGCAAGAGAAAGTTTATGTTGAACAACCTCCTGGCTTTAAAGACTCTGAATATCTAAAAAATATATATAGGTTATACAAGAAATTATATGGATTAAAACAAGCACCTAGCGCATGGTATGAAACCCTCTCAACATTTCTATATGAAAATAAATTGAAAGAGGTAAGGTAGATATCACTCTATTCCTCAAGAAGCATAAGGAACATATATTATTAGTGCAAATCTATGTTGATAATATTATATTTGGTTGCACTAATAATAAACTTTGTAAACTTTTTGCAAAACTAATGAAATCCAAATTTCAAATGGGTTTAATGGGGGGTGCTAAAATATTTCCTAAGACTTCAAGAACAACAATTAGAAAGTGGAATCTTTCTAAATCAATCTAAATACTTAAAGAACACAATTAAAAAGTATGGCTTAGAAAGTGCTAGTCATATGAAAACTCCCATGAGCAGCACATCAATTAAAATAGATAAAGATGAATATGGAAAGAAGATAAATCAAACCATGTATGGAGGAGTAATAGGGTCATTATTAGACCTTACAATAAGCAGACCAAACATTCAATACTCAATCTGTGTCTGTGTAAGGTATCAATCTGATCCTAAGGAATCCCACTACACTGCAGTAAAGAGAATCCTAAAATATCTCAAAGGAACTCCAAATCTTGGTGTATCGTATCCTAGGGAATCAGATTTTACACTGATAGGTTTTTCAGATGCAGACTTTGCAGGTTGTAGAGTTGACAAGAAAAATACAAGTGGATCATGTCAATTCATTGGTGCAAGATTGATCTCCTAGTTCAGTAAGAAGAAGACTACCGTGTCAACCTCTACTGCAGAAGCAGTGCACATAGCTGCAGGAAGTTGTGCTGCACAAATACTATGGATGAGATCATAGCTTGTACACTATGGTATGATATTCTCTGGAACCTCTATATTTTGTGACAACTCATCTGCAATGCCTATTTCAGAAAATCCATTTTTTCATTCAAAAACCAAGCATATTGATCTCAGATATCACTTTATGAGAGATCATGTGCAAAATGATCACATTAAATTGGAATATATTCCAATAGAAAAATAAATTGCAGACATTTTTACAAAACCTCTCAATGAGAGTAAGTTTATTCAATTTAGAGAATAATTGGGTATACTTGATTTGAAATAATAAAATTGACCAAAGTGCTTTACTACTCTACTGCACATGTAGAATGCAGACTGATATTATTTTATGCGACTACCATTATTCCTTTACTGCTTGCTGTATATGTGGAAGTAGACTAGAAGCAATATTGTTTTACTGTATTTTTTTTTTTTTTTTTTTTTGGAAAGAATATTAATTTTACAAAATAATTTTTCCTAAAATCTCGCAATGGTCAAAATAATTGTCTAATACTACGTAACAGCTAGAAACTTCTAGTAACGGTAATATTTTTGGAGACTATAAAATGAGAAATTTTTCTAAATGAAAATCACTTTACACTCTCATATATACTCTCTGTCTCTCTCTAAAAACGCTCTCACTCTCTCTCTAATCTCGAAGTCCTCTACTGTATAAAGAACTGAAAAACCCTAACTCTCAATTCTTTCAAATTCACTTTCGAAACTCAAGATTTTCATCAAAGACTCTTCGAAAATGACCAACACTCCTTCAAAAGTCTCAAAGAAGAGCACCATATCGGATGAGCAATCAAGCCCATCAAAGAAAGTCAAACTCCAAACTAGTGTTATGTTCGATTTCAACACTTTGAGCGAAGAATCCGATAAGGTGAAGGAAGTTGTCGATTTGATCCAAGAAGTCGGACTCAAGTACTTCTGCAAACGTATAAGCAGAATCTATGACGATGAAGTACTTGATTTCATCCAAAAAGCAAAAGTCACAACAACCTGCAACTAAGTTCTTACACCTCTACTGCAAAGAAAGTTGCAATCTATATCAAGGCAGATGACTTTGCTTAGTTTTTCAACTTACCAAATGAGGGGTCAAGGATCATTCCACCTGCAATCGTGACAACAGGAAGGCACGCCATGCTAGCCGAAAAGAGGTGGAATGAAGGAATATATGAATAAGTTCTTATCCAAACAGCACACGATGCTTGCAGATATTGTCAAGAAGGTCATTCTCTCAAGAGAATTCAGCAAAGATCAGATTACCACTGATCAGCAAGAGATCATGTGTGCAATCCTTACAAAATATGAAGTGAATTGAGCAAGATTGCTCATGTATCAGCTTGTAAAAGCTGTGCAATCAAAGGAACCACTATTTGGAAGGATTATCAGCATCTTTCTCAAACGTAAGTTGAAATGTTTTGACAAGGAAGGCCATGGACGATGGCCAAACAAATAGATGTCAAGAAAATAGGCGAGCAGCCTATTGGACTCATAAAGAAGACTACAGCTATGCAGACGATCGTCAAACTTGTAGAACAATCACAACCATCTGCAAGTGTGCAAACCAGAAGGAAGTCTGTAGACCAATCCCCAAAAGCAACAGTGCAGACCACTGCAGTAGTGCCAAGGACGAGAAGAATGCAAATCACCAAGGCTCAACCAACCAAGTTGAAAAAGGTCAGGGAAGCTAAGAGGAAACTCATTATGTAGACATCAGACGAGGAGACAATCTCAGATCTTCCAGCTACGGAGTCAACTGACATAGAGATAGATACATAATTTTCCTTAGTACAAACTAGACCTATTGTTGTATCCTCGTCGTCAAAGACTTTACCTCGAAAGGCGCCAGAAATAGTAGCACTCCATGATGCTAATGTGGCATTGGAGTTTCTCAAGGCTGGAGCAAACGAGAACCTTCAAAATCTAATCTTGGAAGCCCAAAGGAATTACCAAGAAGTTAGAGAAGGACCTCGAGCTCAACTAAGAAAAGGACTTACTGAAAAAGGGTTCTCAGAGGTTGAGATAAAGCAAATAGAAGCAGATCTCAACGAATTGCAGCAGACAGAAACACCACAGCCCACCTCTGCTGCAAGATCACTCACAAATAGGCAAACTACAAAAGAGGCAACCACAACAGCAATCGATCCAATCTCTAGTATTGTAGAAGATCGTCCATCTACTGCAGTAGAAGTATAGTGAACTACAACCACTGAAGTGAGACCTTCTACAGAAAAGGTCATTGAAGTAGTTTTGCAGACGGTTAGAGCCTTAGAAGAAAGAGTTTAACAACATACTGTCTCAACCTATCAACTGCTAGGCAAATCGTCACAAGCAGAGATACAGAAGAAGATAAAAGCTGAGGAGATGATCCAGGAATTTGTCAAGCAGCACAAACTTCCCATCAAGAGACCTACAAGAACTACAAGGTCTGCAAGACCAAACTTGATCCACCAAGGACCAAGAACCCTATGGTCAATCAATCCAGATAAATCGCAAACGCTTATTGGAGAGATTGATGGAATATCACCAGCAGAAATCCATCAATTGATTGAACTGTAGAAGAAGGAAGCCAACATATCAACAAGACCAAAGGAACCATAATTTTATTAGTTGGAGCTCTTGAACTTAAGGATTTCACCTTGAAGACAAGAAGACACAAGCAGGCATAACTCAACCACATTGAGTTGGTGCATACTCCTGAAGTGGAAGCCGAGTTGGTACATATGTTCAAATGGCCGCTAAGGAGATATACACTTACCTCTCTAGACATATAATAGGAGGACAACAACCATAAGAAGAAGATGATGATGGTGGTGGTGATCAATAGTATCCTGATACTCAGGATGATGATGATGATGAGATCATCGATCAAGTTGTTAAAGAAGGCATCCAAAAGCAGACTACAGCAATCGAGACCACTGTAGGAGAGTCTCCTACAGTAGAAACTCAAACTGATGAACCTGCAGCAGAGGAATATGTAGACCAACCCTCTGCAACAAAGTCTTCTCCAACAGAACAAGAAGCCGAATTACTTGATGAAGGACATAAAGAAGAACCAATTACACAGGAAGAAACCTCCATAGAAGTACCGAACTCCACCAAAGAAACTACAGAACTCCAATAACAAAACGAAGAACATCATGAGTCTCCAGCAAAGGAACCTACAACAGAGGAGACATATGATGAAATGTACAACATGCACGAATGGAACAAAGAAGCACTTCATGAGCTATTTGACACCCTGCAACCAATAGCAGAAGAATTTGAACATGAAAGGCAAACCAGAACCCAAGGCTTTGACAACCTCGGACTTCACTTGACAAACTGGCAGCAAGGGTTATTGACCAAATGCAAAAAGCCAATGCCCTCAACTTCAACAATACAGATTGAGCTTTTCCAACCTCAACAAATTCGAAAGCCAACATAAAACTGATCTATGAAAGCTGAACAAGGCTTTCCAGACCATCCAACAATAACTCCATGAGACCATCCACATAAACAACACCAAGTTTAGACTCCTTGAGACCAAACTGCAAGTAATTCAGAAGAACATATTCTCTGAACTCCAAGCTGTACGCACTGCCCTGGAAGCTCTCACCTCCACCCTGAATGCAAACAAAAAGGGGGAGAAGAAAAAGCAGAAGAGCCACAAAGGACTCCTAGGACTACTGCAGAAGAGAAGAAAAAGACCATAGCTGAGACTCAGGGGGAGAAGTCTTTTACAACCAAGAAAAGACATTCCTCTGACAAAAAAAGGGAAAGATCTGCAAAGAGACGAAGACATCATGGGGAACAGTCTTATGAAGATCGCAGATGACATAGAGAGTCAGAAGAAAGATCTCAAAAGTGCAGAAAAGAATAGGAAGAGGAAATGAGCATCAAAGGTAAGCATAAACACCTCTATTGCTTTTTTTTTCTTTTTCTTTTTTCTTTTTTTGGTTTAAATACAATATAATCAAGTTATAAGAAAAGTTGTAATCTTATTGTTTTACATTGGAGTTTTTGTTAGCATCAATTTAGGGGGAGATTGATAGGAATGTGCAGTCCTTCCAATTGTATAAAAAAATGATGGAACAAAACTGAGATGTATCAGTCATAATGTAGTTAGTATGCTTAGGCTAGAAATCAAATAGACAGTTGTAGTCTATGACGGATGTTGAGAAACAGAAGGTTACAAATGATGGACATTGTGTAAGCCACCAGATGCAGACTACAAGAGATGTTTTTTGGATAAGCTGCTAAGGCATTGATGAGCAATAAAAGACCATCAAAGGCTTCAGGATCTAGGATTGAGCTTGCAGACAAGGACCAACATAGCAAAGCATAATGTTCGTCAGATCTGGGTGCAAACTTGAAGTTGCAGCAGGGACTTGGTGAAGACTAGGGTTATAGAGTGCAAAGTAGGTCTTATAATACTAAATATAGAATGGAAGTTACAGTAGGCTGGAGTGCAGTAGAGATGGTTGCTAAGGTAAGGTTAAAGGTCTGAAGTTATTCAAATGAATATTTGAGGTACTGATAGCAACGGCACAAATTCTGAAGTAAGTAGACTGTCAGCATTAGAAACAAGATGGTGGAGGATACTAGTGGCAAGGTGTCACATCAGAAGCAGTACCATGTTGCTGGGTTCGTTCTCTGAGCCTATAAACGGGAACCGTTGAGGCTCATTGAAGTAAGGCTATTGAATGAGATTGAAAGACAAGCGTACAAAGGAATCATAAGTTCAAAGATTACTCAATAGAGCTAATATGTGAAGATCATAGTTAAAGGGGTGTCACTAGTCTGCAGAAGAACACATCTTGCAACAGAGTCCAGATTTGGATCTGTGCAAAGGATCTGAGTCCATAATCTTTTATACAAGTTAGATAGCTTGTAAAAGGAAGGTTCTTGTAAGCTCAAACAAGAAGATAGTGATACTCACCTCTTGGCTTGGCTACAGTGGTCACCAAGGGAAGATTAGACTAAGCTCTCAATTATCAACTGATAACGAGTGTCTGAACCAGTATAAATACTATGTTTATTACTTGCTTTTATTGCTTGATATTTAGAACTGTTAGAAACAAATCATCACAACCAAACAGAGATAAACTCAAAGAGTTTGAAATCTCTGTTGTAGACCATCAAGCATCATCTGCAGACTATCAAAGTGGTCTGTATAGAACAGTGGTCTGCAAAGAACTAGTATTAAATCTATTCACCCCCTCCCATCCCCCTCTAGGTTGAATCTTGGACCTTACATTCTTGTCTTGCATCACTTCATTTTTTATATTAGAACTCTTAGAAATTAATTAAAAAGCATAAAAAGACAACCTTTCAAAGCACAAGTCTCTGTAGCAGACACCTCCTGCAGCCTGCAAGGATAATTAGTATATTCTGATTGAACACTTTGCCATATCATGTTGAAAATTTTAAAACAATCTTTTCACCTCCCTCCTCTTCTAGGTTTTATCTGTGGAACTAACACGTTATGAAGGTGATATTCTGGGTTATGATTGAGTACGTCAAAATTTTCTATACTAATGATGTATAAGTGAACTTAGCTTAATTCTTATGATTAAGCCAGTATGTATAGTTTTTTCCTAGCCGAAACATTGGGCCCAATGACATTGACGTCATTCATATTATTATGTATTAACATGTTATGAAAAATTAGAATGTTACAAGATGTCTATGTCGTGGACTTTAATTATCCTATACAAATTGCCTCATTCTTTCTGACCAAATAGTCTGAAGACACTAATTGGCTCTGGCATAAAAGTCTCACACACTTGAACTTCAAGTACATGGCCAGACCGTCTTCTAGAAATTTTGTGAAGAAACTACCATCTATTTCCTATAAGAAGGGTAAGGTTTGTAAGACTTGCCAGCTTGGCAAGCGGACTAAATCTAATCTGAAGAGTAAGCATGATTAGATTAGTTCTGAACCATTACAACTTCTTCATATGGATAGGTGCAGACCCATTGATACTCTTAGTTATGGTAAAAAGAAGTATATCTTTGTCATTATACATGATTATTCTAGATACACTTGGGGTTTCTTTCTATCTTCAAAAAGTGACGTATGGTGTTTTAACTAGATTTCTAAGATAGGTCCAGAATGAAAAGGACTGAATGTGATTGCTATAAGAAGTGATCATGGGACAGAGTTCGATAGAAAATAAGTAGAGCAATACTGCAAAGACCATGGAATTGAACGCAACTTCTCTACTCCTCGAGCACCTCGACAGAATGGGGTAGCTAAAATGAAGAATCGGACTCTGATATAAGCTGCCAGATCAATGTTATTTGAAACTGTTCTACCCAAGACGTTCTGGAAAAAAACCGTAAACACTGTATGCTATGTTCAGAATCTTTCCTTTCTTCACAAAGCTTTTCAAAAGACACCCTATGAACACTAGAAAGGGAAAATTCCTAACCTTGGCTACTTTCATATTTTTTGGTATAAGTGTTACGCGCATGATAATAACAAATGCTATTTACATAAATTTGAAGTCAAGTCTGATGAAACAATCTTTTTAGGTTACTCTATTATGAGTAAAACCTTTGGTATTTTCAACAAGTCTTTTGGAAGTACTGTTGAAGAATAAATTCATGATTCTTTTTACGAGACTAACATTCTTCACCTAGAGAAGTTTGTGTTTTTTATGAAGAATGTGTACAGGTTGATCCCCAGTCAAACAACGTCAAACATCCAGACATGGCTCCTCCAGATAATGTCCCAACGGACATACCTCGTGAACAAAGTCTGGTAGAAGAACCCCCTATAGCAAACTCTTTACCCAATCTGCCATAAAACCCACTAAATCTGTCTGAACAAATGACATCTGAAGATCCAATGCCTTCAAAAGTCCTAAAGATGGTTACTAGAGTCAAATGGACAAAGCCTCACTCTGCATATTTGATAATTGGAGATAAGATGCACCAATACAAGATCTGCAACCAGAAATGAATGCCTATTTTCTTCCTTTTTGTCTCAAATTGAGATGAAGCAAGCTCTAACAAATCCAAACTACATAGACGCTATGCAAGAAGAGCTGAATTAGTTCACCAGACTTAAAGTTTGGAATTTGATTCCTAAACCTTTAGATGATCTAGTTATAGACACAAAATAGAGCTACAAGAACAAGATGGACAAAAATGGAGTTACAATAAAAAAACAAGGCCAGACTGGTTACTCAAAGTTACTCATACAAAAGGGCATTGATTTTGATGATGCCAACGCACCTATTTCCAGACATAAAGCCATTCGAATATTCCTAGAATATGTTGCTTCAAAGTTCATTAAGGTATATCAAATGGATGGAAAACGTGCCTTTCTCATTAGAAGACTTCAAGAGGAAGTACATGTCAGAAAACCTCTTGGTTTTGAAGATGCAGACCATCCAAATCACGTATACAAGTTAAGTAAAGTTCTGTATGGGCTGAGACAAGCCCCCAAAGCCTGGTATGATACTCTCTCCTACTTTTCAATTCAAAAAGTTTTAAAAGGGGGAGTTATTGATACCATAATTTTCATTAAGATGTATAAGGACAAACTCTTACTTGTTCAGATATACATTGATGATGTCATAGTTGCGTCTACTGACCCTAATCTTTGTTAGAGATTTTCTAAGCTCATGGAGTCTTCATTTGAGATAAGCATGATAGGGGAATTAAAATTCTTCCTTGGATTACAAGTGCAATAGTTAGACAATGGAATTTTTATCTCTTAGACTAAGTATCCGTGAGACATTCTGATGCATTGTTGTCTATGAGTCAAGTTTAGTTCCCCACTTATAATATAATAATATAGATAGAATAAACAGGGACCGATCCTATAGAGAGATGAAATGCTTGTCAAATTTGAATTTCTAATTACTTAATCTAAAACTGAGAGTTACGGGGTGTTCAAAACGAAATTGTAAACTGATTAAGTACTAGTAGCTAAGAACTAAAGGAATTAAAGTAACTATTTGCACTAGATTGATTAACGAGATTGAAACTACATGAAATAAACATAGGAAGGATTCTTATAACTTCATGCACCTTAGGGATTAATCATTGAAACTAAGAATAATGGATCATATATAACTTGATAAATTGGAAATGAAATGTTATAGATTTGTAAATGAATGATTTGGTTAGAATAAAGGGGATATCTTTAATAACGTTCTCTAGAGTTCTAATTACCAAGATAGTTTGAATAACTAAACTAATCATCTACGTACTTCACATACCAGGATAGCATGAATACATAAAATAGACAATCAAATCAATCAAGGAACATACCAAACATGAATAAGATAACAATATAGATTGATATACTATTCATATGTCAAATGATCTTAGATAAACTATAGAAAGATAGCTTGGTCTATAACTTATCTAGTTGTTACTAAACATGACCAACATAGATTAAATCATTAGCTTGATTAACCTATCAACACATCTAAGTGACCAATTTAGAAGTATTCATAAGCTAAACATGTTATATTCAATGTATAAAGTCATTTAGGTGGTCAAGCTAATGAATTCATGCACTAACTATGATAAATCTCTAATTTTTGACATCATTCATATGAAACAAATCAGATTCAATAACTAAATAGACCAAATCTCATAATCCCTTAGCTTTGTGTCATTATCATTACTCCGTACTAGCAAACTACTTGCTCATTGAATTGGAAAGCAACACAAACTTGGATAGATATGCAACTAAAACCATTATTACCAATATAGATTGAATCCAATGACTAAAGTGCATAAATAACCAATGAAAGTACTTACAACCAATGAATAAAGTCTTGAGAATGATAATCCAAAGCTAAATAACTGTAAAAATCCAATCCGAGCAACACAAATGAAGAATCACAACATTTGTGATCTAGCTAAACCCTAGAAATGACTACTAAATGAACGCTACATACTCTGCAAAATGAACATGGCATAGTGTATTTATAGGAAAATATGAAAACGCTAAGAAATCTTGAGAAAATTACGTTGAAATCTCATAAAATCTTTCGGTTATAAGATTGTAACGATTATGAGCATCATGCTACTTTCTCTCTGGTTCAAAATTGAAGCCTGTCATGATCTTGACAAGGTCCTTCACGATCGTGACCAATGTAGAAACTACTTTGGTCGATTTTTTTGGATCCTCATGATCGTGATCAAGCTTGGAACGATCGTGAGACTTCATAAAGTCATCAAAACAACTTCAAAATGATCTGAAACAATCTCGAGCGTCTTCATATACGTTAAGAACATCTTCATAACTCAAAATATCATCACGAGCTTCATCGATTTGCATCCAAATTCCATCAAAGGCTCAAAATATCTCTATATTCATTTCTAAGTGCATAGCTTCATATCCATGGAATGCTAAAACCTCTCTTCACGCGGTCATATCTGCATAAAATCCATTCAAAAAGCAATAGAAATATACAAGATATAAAAACTAAACTACAGGATAAAGAAAACTATGAGTACATTTATGCTTATCATATTCTGAGGAATATGGAATGGAGTCTCCTGCCACTATAAAGACTCCTACGAGCATATCAGTCAAACTTGACAAAGATAAGAATGGAGTATCTGTTAATGCTTCCAAATATCATGGCATCATTGGTTCGCTTCTTTATTTAACGACTAGTAGACCAGGCATCATGGTTTTTATTTATTTATGTGTATGGTTTCAGTCAGATCCAAATAAATCTCATCTGACTACAACTAAAAGTATCATCAGATACCTTAATAGAACCCTAACATAGGCATCTGGTTATCTAATCTACCAATATCTAATATTACTGGATTTTCTGAGGCTGACTATGTAGAATGAAGAATTGATAGAAAAAGAACAAGTGGCAAATGCCAATTTGTTGGACAAAGTCTAGTATCTTAATCAAGTAAAAAGCATAATTGTGTTGGCACTTCAAGGATTTATAGAGATGACTTTTATCAAGTCTAATGGTAACTCATCTGATGACTAGGCATTTATTGAAAATAGTTAGTTTGGCAATGCTGATTAGATATGGGTAACATCTATTTCAAATCTATTTTCTAGGTGCCTTGATTGAAAATAGTTAAATCAATTTAACTTAACTGAGTCTATTGATTTAGGGGGAGTAATCTAAATCTGAATCGTTTGTTTTATTAAGTTTTGGGGTGAAGCATGATTGAATTGATTGACAAGCATGTGCATAGTGTGAGTGGTGGAGTGGAAAGGTTTAATATTTTATTTTTATTTTTTACATTAATTGAAATGACTGCCACCATTATGACTAGAGTGCAATGAGCGTACAGTTCTAACTTGATAACAGACTTTATCAGTAATTTTTGGAGGAATAGGGCAATAATTTATGTCATAGCTGCCAAATTTTGAACTCTAGAAATTCCATATGCATGTGTATCTATGATCTAATTGATGAATTAGGATTTGCTATATAAGGGGGATTTGGGAAATTAGTTGAGATTCTTACGCTCTCAACACTCTCGCCTTTGAATTAAAAAATCTCTTAGCAAACCCTAGATTTCCTATCCCAAAACCATTAAGCCTCTAACAATGGCACCAAATAAACCTTCTACTCAGAGCACCATTGGGTTCTACATGGGATTGGCCATGAATTTCATGGCCGTGACAATCGCATACACATAGTACAGTGTGATATCGGATTTGTTGATTTTTCCTGGGTTGGAAGATGTGTTAAGCTATATCTGTGATCTGTTCTATAATCACGTGAAAGATTTCATCAATGATGCTATTCTGATTGATGGGGTGATATCAGAATTCAAGGAGACGGTGAGAGGATAAGTTTACAAGGTAGACACAAACATCTTTGGACTTTCTTCCTTAGACATCACAGAGGTACCTGACAAGATGGTGTATGAAGGATGAAAGATAATGATTGGAGATGTCCCAATTCCATTTAGAAAAATCTTTGCGAAGAACTTTCCTGAGTAGTATGGGGCCGTGGCAACTATTCTGAAGAAGTGCTTCATGAGCCATTGAACTTCTGATGATCTGATCTCAACTTTTCATCTGAATTTGATATGTGCTGTCATCACAGAGACTCAAATTGATTGGACATCAATGCTGATGAAGCTCCTGATGCAACACATTGAAGCAATTGAAAAATATCCAATAAACAAAAGATGCTTTGCAAGGATTATCTGTGTCTTTCTGATGAGGAATGATAAATTTAGTGAAGTGAAGGGAACTCCATTTACATAAGACAAATGCATCTCCTTCAAGAAGCCTGAGTCTAATGAGTCATCAGGATAAATGCCTGCGATGGGGGCTCTTGGGAGAGAAAGAGAACAGATATTCCAGGGTCATCAACTACACAATCTGAAGGTCTGGAGCTTGTCATAGATTTGAATAATTATTGGAGATGTCAAAGGGTGAGCATTTTGCATTTAAAATCAAGAAAGGACCTTTTCAGTATATAGCGATTGATGGATAAAAATTCCACTTGGTAAGTATTCAACTTGTATTCCCATATAAAATTTAGTCATACCAAGATTTTGCAAACTCTTCAAGAGTGACACCGCATTTGTGAGATCTTGTGCAATACCTACAAGATTGAGATCTTCCACATACAATAGCGATGATTACAAAACCATCTTGTGATTTTTTTATAAAAACACATGGACATGCATCATTATTCTTGTATCCTAATTTAATTAGATACTCAATAAATCAATTGTACTACACATGACTAGATTTTTTTAACCCATACAACAATCCTTGTAATTAAATTGAGTATAATTGATTGAATTTCCATACTTTTTGCACATTGAATCCTTCAAGGATTCTCATATAGATATTTTTATATAGGGATCCATATAAATATACTATTATGAGCCTGGTTTCAATATTTTCCATGGTTGCTAAACCAATGAGAAAACAAATTGTAAATTCATCTATTACTGGAGAATACGTTTCCTCATAATCTGTGTCAGGTATTTGTGACAATCCTTAGACTACTAATATAGCCTTGTATCTCTCAGTCTCATTTTTTTTTTTTTTCATTCCGAATGAAAATACATTTATTTGTAACATGGATAATGCCATTTGGTGTTTGAACTACAAGCCCAAATACTTCTCATTTAAACAAAAAACTATAATTATGCATGGATTTCATCTTTTCATTTTGGCTAATCCTCCATTTGTTTACGTATTTGAAGTATTCTGGGTTCATGAGACATATCAATTTGTGATGCAATAGCATTATGCAAAATATGTCATCAATAATGACATCTTCTCGGTCCTATACTAGATTTGTATGCACATAATTTATCGAGATCTCTTGATTTTTAGATTATGGAATCTCATGAAAGACATTATCCTCTTCGGGAGATAATTACTTTAGGAGATTTTTGTCTCTTCTTTTGGAACATTTTGAATGTACGTGATCATAATCAAGAACAGACTAGGGAAGGTGAATAGGCTTTTCAACTCAATTTTCTACACTTAAACTTCTATGCACAGTGGAAACAAGAATCTAATCACACTAACCTAATATGATCTGATCAGATTCTCACTATCGAATGAAGAACAAATTAACACCGAATCAAGATTCTAACAAGTTTTAACAAACAAATGAATGACCTATCAGACTATCAAGAAACTACTAACTAATCTAACAAAGTGATAATCGAACAATGATCTAATCTAGATATTGACAACCAAGATCGTGTTCCTGACAAATGATCAGATTAATACTAACGGATCAAACAGATGAGAAATCAAGGAATGAAGAACACACAGCTTATAGTGTTTCTTACTCTAATGTGTGTTAACTAACTGATTTAAACTTAATCCTTTTTTTCTATTGTTAGCAATGTACTACACAAGAAGGGAATCCACTAAATCATTTCGGATCACAGTTTAATATATAGAGTTTTCAGCCTCACTCATAACCTTAACACACAATCAGACTTCAAAAGATGTGATAACAATCGATCCTTCAATCACAATCCATTGCAAAAACCAAACTCATAGAGATCAAATATATAAAACAATCATTATCTTCGACATGACATTCATGATGAATAGATTCTTGATTTGCTTTTGAGAACTTTCTTGGATGAAGTGGGGAGAGGGGGGAG
>LIEC01010821.1:0-98727 GCA_001925005.1 Drosera capensis | reverse complement strand
CCTATGCTACATCAAAGTGGTCAAAGTTGATCATAACTTTAAAGTTTGATCTTGTATGGCCTTATCCTTAATTCACTACTAGAATGGTGTGCATGTGTCCGGATGAGAAACCATCATAGAAAATCGATATTAGGTGACGGCTTTCAAAAACTATCACATAAGGCTTTAAACAATGACAGTTACTATTCCCATCGCTAAAAGCTTACGTGATGGATGGAACCATCACCGATGCAAAATAATCAGGCGGGAATATTATGAATTTGGTGGCAAAACTAATGCAAAAATACGTGATTGTTTTTGAACTTTATTATGGCTAAACAGTCACATAATCTTACCTTGTTTATTGTATATGTAAAAACAAATGAAGTCTTTTATAATTACAAATTTTACAATAATAATCAAAATTGTTATATTAACACAAATTTATTTTAGCAAAAAAATCAATTAAAAATAATAGTTATTGATTAATTACCTTAAGTATTTAAAATTTAAGCACATATAAATATAGTAGTAAGCATAACATAAAAATCATGACACTTGATTAGATTCCTTTGGATTTGGCGCCTTTTCTCTTGAAAACTCAAGCTTTCCTTTGTTTCATTTAGATTATAATTTTTTTAATAATTAGTATTTTCTTTTATTATCATTTACTTACTTTCTATTATTACAATCCCTAAAACTCCACACTTAGAATTAGTCTCGCCCAACTCCACGCACAAGTAGTTTCCTCATCATCCTCCATCGTTTCCCGCAGCCTCACAAGTGCCACTTCATCCATCGTCCCTCATCATCCTGCATTGACCCCTCATCGTTCGTAGTCCTCCATCTTCCTCAATCATCAAACCTTCTCAATTGTCATACATCGATCTAGCCTACTCATGGAGTAATCGCTTTGTCAAATATGATACTATTATTTGACCGATATGGCCTAAATATATAGTTTCTTTTCTTTTAGAAGCTTTTCACTATTTTTCATAGTTCACTATGAACATTTTGTCATTCGCAATGAATATTTTACTATTCACATCGAACAAGTAGTTCATATCGAACAATCTGTGGTCACATCGAGATGAAATGTGACTCTTAATTCTATAAACTTCATATCATAATCCTTAACTAAAAGTAGATATGTTGTCATTCGTAATATATGTACTATCACTTTCAATTTTATGTGTGCAAGTCTAGGGACAACGGGAATCGAAATGTTATAAACAAACCAATCTTGGAGAGCGCTTTAATCGAGTTTAAAACAAAATCCAATGATGATATTCATAAAATTTAAAAGGAAACCAAGAACAAAACATTGACGTATTGTTTCAAAGGTAAACAGTGTTTCAATATAAATCCAATGAATCCATAACTCACAAAAGATCAACAAAATCAAAATTACATCATATGCTTCAAATTTTGGGACACTTTGAACCAAAATCCAAAACTCAACAAATCCAAATCAAGCACCTGCGCAATTTGCTCAAACATCTCCATATCACGATCCATCAAAAATATATCGTGAGTTTTCTCAAATCCAATTAAGTTTTTTTTCTTTTTTTTTTTTGGATTCGATATCCGCAGGTAACGTTTTTGGTTTTGGGTTGGTGGTGGTGATGAGATACAGATATCGAATAAGATTTGGGAAGGGAGATGAAAATTGTGTGTTTTAGAAATTTTTATTCCGTGTTGTATGATTCAGAAAATATTTTGTAAACCATGTATACTAGGAGAATTTTCTGTTTTTTGTCTTTTTTTTGTCATTTTAATCATCATTGTTAGTTTTGGATGGAAAATTGATGGAAGCGGGTGAAATGTTAAATGATAGATAATTTGAATCGGTAAATTGTAAATAAAAAGTTTTTATTTGTTTTTTTTTATAAAAATAAGAAGCTGAGATTATAGGTGATTTTTTTTTTTTTTGTAAAAATCCCTACTTAATAAACAGTTTGTTTGATAAAAAAAATACAATTCATATTTTAACGACTTCAATTTAGGAAGCTATTCCCTTAATCTACATGTAAAAATCACTCATTTGATGTTATACATATATATTAGAAAAAACTTGGATACGTATGATCCTTTGTATAATATTAATTGTTCTATATCATGAGCTTATTCACACATCCATAAATTGTTTTCCGTTCACATTGGTCGTGTTTCAATTCATACTTTTAAAGTAATTGCACACACGACATGAATTCGTAGTGCATAAAGCTAATATTTCAATACTAAGCCCACAATGTCAGAACTTGTGAATTAAATGATATAAAATTAGATTAATATCAACACCTATTGCATGTCTCATAAAAGCAGCATATTAACATCAATAGCATTGGAATAGTATCGGCACCAGGTGATAAAACAATTGTGATACGTGAACTTTGTCCTTATATGAAATAAACCATTATGAACTATACAAAATCATAACTTGGTTACACAAAGGACACTCATGCTTGAAGCTTATGTAATGTTTCAAGATCATGACACTCACGTTTGAAAATCATGGAATGTTCGATATTACACTTACATTGTAAAGCCTTGCGTATAAGAAATTGTTACTACTCATATATTGTCTTTACCAACAATTTATATAGTAAAACCATTAGTTCCTATATCAAAATGAACAATTTATATAGCAACATTGATAGTCCCCGTGAATAAGAATAGTCAAGAGGGGGGTGAATTGTCTATTGAAAAGTTTTCGTAAATAACACAAACAAAACAAGTAACCTATAATTCCGAATATTGATAGAGACCAGCACCAACGTGAAAACCTTGACAACCAATCAATGTAAACTTGAAAGAAGTTCAACTATGATTTTAATTCAATCAATGTTGGCAATCTAGTAATAGCGATACCAATTTCAAATTGCAAAATTGATTCAGTTGATTACTTGAATGTATATCCATTTCAAACTTTGTTGCCATGAGTGATGATTATCGAGTATGCAAATTAAGGTTGCAGAATAGAAATCAACCCAACATTTATACTGGTATCCCAATAGCTAATAACTCGTCAACTATGAGACTAATCTTCCTCGAAGGGTATTTGAAACTCTTGCACTATTCTCTCTTTTTAGTACAACTAGTTGTCACTCGTTTGTTTTCTAACTCTAGGACAACAAGCCACACAGTTAAACCAACCAATTGGTTACAACCCAAACGTGAGATCTAACTGATAGGAATGCACAATCCCTCCATTTGTATAGAAATTGATGAACAAATTTTAGAAATATTACCCATGATGTTGTTAGTGTGCTTAGATTGGAAAGTAGGCAGGTATCTATAGTTAATGTCAGATGTTGGAGAGTAGACGACCACAGATAGAGACATTATATGGGCCACCAGATGCATGTTATTACAGAGAATTTCGACTAAGCAGCTAAGACATACATGTACAACAAAAGACCTATAAATATTTCAGGATCTGGGATTGATCTTGCTGATAAGGGCCAACACAACAGTGCATGGATTACATCAGATCTGGGTGCAGACGAGGTAGCAGGAGTTGACTGGGTATAGACGAGATCTCAACGATACTGTGTGCAGATTGAGTTACAGCAGACTGAAGTACAACAGAGATGGTTGCTAAGGTTGGGACAAAAGTCTCAGGATCAATCAAATCGAAGATTTGAGATTCAAAGCGATAGCACGAGGATCTTAAAAAGATGAGGTGACAACATCAATGAAGATTCACATGTGACAAGCTGTCATCATCAGGTCAAGTACATAAGTCACGGGTTTATTCCCTCAGCCTATAAAAGATGATCAAAGAGCTCAAGGAACAAGGCAGCTGAGGAAGCCGTTGAATCAGTTATTGAATGTACAAGAGTGCAAAATCAATTTAAATTCTAAACTGTTCAAGTGAGCTAAATTAAAGAACAAGAAGAAGAGAGTTCACTAGTCTGCACTAAAGAATAGAAGCTACACCAGAGTCCAGTGAAGGATATGTTCAAGGATCTAGGTTCTTCGTCTTTGACAAGTTAGCTATCTTGTAAGGGGTTGTCTTGTAAGTAAAAAACAAGAAGATAGTGAATTCACCATTTGAATTGAGTAAACTGATCATCAAGGAAAGACTGTACTAAGCTCTCAGTTATCAGTTGATAACGAGCGTCTGAACCAATATAAATCTTGTGTTCTTTATTTGCTTTTCATTGTTTTGAGTTATTAAAACTATTAGGAATCAACCACAACAGCAAATAGAGACAAACTCTCAGAGTTTAAGTTTCTACTACAGACCACCCCAATAGTCTGCAAAAAACATCAGTGTATAGATATTCATTACTCTGCTGTATTACACTGATAAAATTAAAATAACCTATTCATCCCCCTCTAGGGTTTTCCTGTGGATCTCACACTAACTCTAGAACTGCTTCAACTTAACTCACAAGTCTTACTCCGGACTTGCTACAAACCCCTAGTTTTACTCCGAACGAGCTACTCATCGCAACTCTAGGTTCGGTTTCACTTATAACTCTGCAAGCAATAAATTAAATACAAGACTCGATCTACCTCTATGACAATCACACCAATCATAATTAGTGGAGGAGAACGTAAACGTTAGAATTCACCTGATGTGGCCTTTGGAAAACAGAATTCAAACCTTTCAAATCTCAAAGTATGGAAATCAAGATCTAAACACTTGAAAGCTTCGATCTTAACATTCTCTTGGTTGCAAAATGGTTTGTGTATCCTTAGCTTCATTTAATTCAGTCTCAAAAGCTTTGGTTTTGAAAACAGTAGAGCTTTCCATATATAGTCGTTCAATGTGTAGAAGATTGTGTAGATTTCCTTCCGCAAATAATTTAGGAAGATATGTTAAGTGGGCAATTATTTTCACAAAATTGGATACAAATAATAAGTCACTTTTTAACTCATTTAAAACCATTATTGATGAGTCAAAAACTGTTAAGAAAATATTTTAAAATCATGACTCGTTTGGAAAGAATCAAAACATCAAAACATATCTTCAGAGTTTAAACCCATACTTGACTTAGTCAAAACAGTGTCTATGGGATTGCAAAACACTGAAAACGTTTGGAAACCTTTTTGAACTTTGATGCTCCAAAACACTTAAGGATTACTATATTGTCATACCTTTACATTTTGACTACACATATGAATTACATCAACCTTCATTGTAGGTCCAAATGCTTCCACATGCTTCATGTCTCAAACAATTAACTTGGATCTTTGTTCCTTAATGTTCTCCATTCAGAGACTCTAAATCATCCTTGTAAAATGTCTATTGTGTCAATGCATCTCTTCATCAACCTGTAACACTTACACAAAATACATTAAGGCATCTTATGGGAAATGAAGTTTGTTATCATCAAAACTAAGGTTAAGCATTATACACATGAATAATTTCTCCCACTATACACATAAATTTCCAATGAGCATCATTGGTTTACATTTAATGTCGAATGTGATCAATAAATGCTTAACATGAACTGTTCATATAGCTAACTCAACATTTCATATCACAAAAACAACGATTTACATAACATCATCACCAGCTAACACATGTTCACCGTGAATGCCTTGAATACATGCCAAGACTAATAGTTCATACAATAATAACAACAATATATATACCATATATAACAGCTTACATACCACCTTGTTCAATCCGCCTCAAGTTCATAATTATCCTTCAAATATATAGAGTACGTATGTTGGAGGATGATCATTTTCAAGCGAGCACTCTTCAAGCTTGAAGGGCTCATCATTAAGCATAACTCAAACAAACTACAGTAGATAAGGCAAGCAAGGAGTCGATCCCATAGAGAGAAAAGGCAAAGTATATGAAGTTAAGCTCAAATATGTCCAATCGTGAATGAATTCTAATCAAATTACCGTTCCAAGTTATGGGGATGATTTAGATAATAATGAGCTAAACAAAGTAACTAATATGTAAGTTGTAAACTATATTATGGAATAAGGTAGGAACATGCAAATATAGCCATGGTTTTATAGCAATCATTGATGTGATCACGATTTAAGGTATAGTATGAGTTTGTGAGTATTATGACATAATAACACACACATGATATAAATTGATCCAATAAGAGTATTAAGATCCTCACATGAACAAATAGGAAAAAGAGCAACCTAGTTCTTTTACATGAAATATAGATACACTCATACCTCTTATAACATCAAAAGAGTTCAACATTATAATAATGTGATATACCAATCTAGGTTAGACATAAAAAGAGTTCAATGCTTTAACCTAAACTAGATTTTCTTCATGTTAACCATAAAATAAGAGATATGATTAAATGCTCAATTGAAACCATAAACTAAGATAGATTATCAAGGAACTCAATTGACAACTTTAATAATTCATATAATAACACCTTTATCACTATCTAAATCAAGCATTCAGCTCTTATCTCATGCATCATGATCATAGATCCATTCACATGTCCTAATCAGGAAATTACTCACTAAACATGATTATGGACACTAACAATATAGATATTGAAAGAGATTCAAGAATCATGATGAAATAAACTTGAACTAAATGAAATAATCGAAGTAAATGTCGAGAACATTTCTGCTGGACCACCTACACCTTTGAAAATGAAAGTATGGATAGCAAACAATGAACAACAATCACGAACGAGCTAATCTAACTTAATCCTAATCATCGGAATATGGAAAAGCAATTGAAATCGATGTATCTACCTAAAAACTTACCTAAAGCCCTCTGAAGACAAAGAAATATGGAGAGTATAAATAGCAAAATACATGTGTTCTGAACCCCACAAAAATCACAACAGAAAACGTGTTCCAGTTAAGCCAAATTCATCGCGGTGAATATTTTCACGGGCTGCTAGTCCGTGAAAGTGCCTCTTTTAAAACTTCAAAATTCTTGATTGAAATGTCTTCTTATGTCTTCATTTGCTTGAATCCAACTCCAAAGCATCTAAAAAATGTCCAAAAGCCTTGAAATTGTCTTAAATAACATGAATTTGAATTACATCACTCCATTTGACTTAACATTATCCAAAAATGGCTCCAACTCTTTCCCTATCAATATAAACAAGGAAAACAACAGAAAAAGGACTAGAAAACACAAAACTTACTAATAAAACTAACAAAAAATGGCATAAAATAAGTGAAAAACAATAGATAAAAGTTATGAAAAATATGCATAAAAAGTGTTTAACAAAGAAAATGTCCACATCAACTGATCATTATATGTGTTGGAAAAAAATAACTTTGTCCATATGCAAACAAATACTCCCAGGAATATTCATCTTCTTGTTGTCGAAAGTCCTCAACATCCACCACCTTTAGTCCTTCATATTCGATTATGAAAACTACATTGATATAATGTTTGATTCCGTACCGAAATCGTTCACTCGATGATAAAGCGAGGATAGATAAACACTCTGCTGCCATCTCCCAGGCTTCCTCCAGGATCACATTCTCCACCATAAGCGCCTTTCATCATCAACAACCAACATATTTCTCACTAATCCGACCACACAAGCCTTAATCTGACTCGACCCGCACTAGCATGTCTCGATCAGAACCCTTACAACACCGTAGGCCAAGCAATTCCTCCTATGTCAGAGTAAGGAAAAAAAATAGATAAAAGTTATGGAAAATATTCATAAAAAAAGGTTTATCATCCTCCCATAAGTTAAACTTTTGCTTGTCCCCAAGCGAACCAAAACAAAGACTCAAAAAGAACTACACAAGAAGAAACAAGACCAATATAGCATGCCAAACTTTAACAACAAATCAATCAAGTACCACAGATCATTTTTTCTATAAGCCAATTCATTGTTGCCCCTTCAACACACGTGCATGTACCTAACATGGCACCTCTTACCATACCCAAAATGATCGTGAGGATCTATCCAAACACTCATAATCATAAAATAAGAAAAGTGTCGACCTAAATAATACAACAAGCCTACATAAACAATACTATATACACCCATTCATCCCCTAAGCACTAATTTTCCGAAAAATCCAAAGTAGGCTAAGAAAAGATAAGCAAAATAGGGTGAAAGGAGGTCGACTTTTTGGAGTTTGATGAAAATAAGGGTAGGGATCAATGTAGAGTCAAACAATGGATAGTCTTGTTCCCAATTCCCTTCAAAGCATTGTGCTTTGAAAAAAAACATCCCAAACATGGACAAAAATCATAACTCATAAAAATTCACCCTCCAAAAATGGTGCTTCGAATCTTACACGCTTTAATAGACGTCTTGGAACTTCAACCTTCACTTCTTGAACTTCTTGAACTCCTCTTCATCAAAGTTTCCAAAAAACATCATCTTTTCATCAAAGCATTAATCTTCCTCCTTGAACTCCTTCTTCACCTTTTCTTTACAAGTCTTGCTCATGGGAGGATTCACAAGATCCATGAAAGCACACCTCATAGCAGAGTTAAAATCCAATGAAATCAAAATATTTGCATACTCGGTTTCTTTAAGATTCTAATGAAAATGAAGCCAATAGCTATCACTCAAAAATTAAAATGGAGTACAGTTAAGAATAAAAGCTTCGTCTAATGTGCTCAGTTTAGGACCTCCAAGCATTTTAGCTTTTGAAAAATCATAACCAACCTTTTCAGCTGTAAGATTTAATAAACCACCAATAGTAATTTCTCTTTTCATTTTCTTAGAGTAGATTTATACAAATGTCTCTCTATATGAGAGGCGATATCTAGGTCGGTTTTAGTCATCATAGGCAATAAAAGCATGATTCCATCTTTTTTTAAGGTTTCTTGGTTTGTGATCTTCAAAAAACAGTGTTACTCATGCAACATTGAAGATACCATAGAATATGATTGTGAATCATAGAGGCTTTTGCAATTTTAACATCAAAGTCACTTCTTCTTGAAATATTAAACCAAAAGTCTTTAAAATTCCATGTAAATTCATCAAGTTTCTTTCTATGTTTTTTAGTCATACAACGATACACTTCATTATGCTCTTTCAAATCAAATTTATAGTTTTTATCATCAAGGTGAAACTATATTACACCTATGCGTTGTTCGTAGCCCGTCATGATACTAATTTCAAGCGAGCTTAGAAACTCAAGCGTTCAAGCTTCATATGTAGGACATCTTTCAAACATTAAAGTGTTCCATTACATGTTGCAAATGAGTTAAAGGACATGTCTATATATTTTAAGATCTTTAAGAATGTTTAAATCCAAGTATTTGGTTTTGACAATACCTTTCGTGAGAAGATATTGATACCTTGACTCTTATTTTGCATTTTAAATATAATCTTGTCCTTGTTTGGCTTTTGAGACGATGGGAAAAACTGTTCAATCGATCCAAGAGCTGAATTGCCGTTCTCTATCTCACACGCAAACCTCTCATTGTATGTATGCTTCGTTCAAAATAATGTGAAAAAAATAGATAAAAGCTACAAACAAATATGCATAAAAAGTGTTTAACAAAGCAAATGTCCACATCAACTGATAACGCATTATATGTGTTGGAAAAAAAATAACACTGCCCATATGCAAACAAATACTCCCAGGAATATTCATCTTCTTCATGTCGAAAGTCTTCGATATCCACTACCTTTAGTCTTTCATATATGATCATGCAAACTATATTGATGTAATGTTTGATTCCGTATCCGTATCGGAATCGTTCCTTCGATGATAAAGCAAGGATGGGTAAACACCCTACTAACCTTCTCGATGCCGCCATCGCTCAGGCTTCCTCTTGGATCATATTCTCCTCCACAAACGCCTTTTATCTCATTAATAACCAATACATTTCTCACAACTCCGACTACACATGCCTTAATCTAACTCAACGTGCACTAACATGCATTGATCAGAACCCTTACAACACCATAGGGCATGCAAGTCCTGCTATGTCAAAGTAAGGAAAAACAATAGATAAAAGTTATGGAAAATATGCATTAAAAATGTTTATCACATTTTCCCAAACTAAACTTTTGCTTGTCCCTAAAGAAACCAAAACAAAGACTTAAAAAGAACTTCACAAGAAGAAACAAAACCAATATAACATGCCAAACTTTTAACAACAAATCAATCAAGTGTCATAACTCAAATTTTCTACAAGATAGTTCATTGTTTCCCCTTCAACACACATGCATGAACCCATCCTCATGTCACTAAACCATTACCTAACATGGCACCTCTTACGATACCCAAATGATCGTGAGGATCATATCCACTATCACTCAAAAATTAAAATTGTGAAGATTTAAGAATAAAAGCTTCATCTAATGTGCTCGGTTCAGGACCTCTAAGCATTTTATCTTTTGAAAAATCATAACCAAGTTTTTGAGTTGTAGGAGTTTACAAACCACCAAAAGCAATTTCTCTTTTCTTTTTAAGAGTAGATTTTATTCCAATGTCTCGCTTTATGAGAGATGATATCTAGGTTTGTTTTAGTCATCATCGATTATAAAAACATGATTCCATCTTTTTTTAAGGTTCCCTTGGTTTGCGATCTTCAAAAAATAGTGTTACTCATCCAATGCTGAATATACCATAGAATATGATGGTGAATCATGGAGGCTTTTGCAAGTTTAACATCAAACTCATATCTTCCTGAAATATTAAACCAAAAGTCTTTAAATTCTATGTAAATTCATCAGGTTTCTTTCTATCTCCTTTAGTCATATAACGGTACACATCATTATGCCATTTAAAATCAAATATTTAGTTTTTACCATCAAGGCAAAACCATATTACACCTATGCGTTGTTCGTAGCCTATCATGATACTAATTTCAAGTGAGCTTAGAAAATGAAGCGTGAAAGCTTCATATGTAGGACATCTTCCAAACATTAAAGTGTTCCATTACATGTTGCTAATGTTTAAGTTCAAGTATTTGGTTTTGACAATACCTTTCGTGAGACCTTGACTCTTGTTTTGCATCTTTAAAAACAATCTTGTGCTTGTTTGGTTTTTCAGACGGTGGGAAAAATTATTCAATCGGTCTAGGAGCTGAATTGTCTTTCTCCATCTCACACACAACCCACTCATTGTACGTATGCTTCTTTGTAGGGGCCATTGTTATTAAAAAGACATTAAAACATAATACAATCAAGCATATATCTATCATAAAATAACCTATCAACAAAAAATTAACCACTTTGCATGAGATCAATCATGAAAACTCAAACAAATCATCGAATCATCATAATGTATCTAACATCTAATCATCCCATAACATTCATATGATATATTGAAAAGATCAATTTCCTTTTTTGATATCTAGATGATCAAATTCGTATCGTCACATGTGAAAACAATAACAAATGCAAGAGATTCAAGAGAGAGATTCATAACAATTGATGTTAGTCAGATATCGTAATTTGAAGCAAAATGATGATTTACTATTGATTTTTTCGAGTTTGGCCGAGCGTTTTTGGTGGTTTCAAAGAAAATTAGGGTTTATGGGATTTCACTTGAGAAAAGACGGACAGAACACGTTCTTTCAAATATCTAAATCGAACCACTTTCACGGGTGCGAAAATTTTCACGACCCATTAGCCCGTGAAAGTGGTGTTTTTCATAAACACCCAAGTTTAACATAGGGACCACTTTTTGCCTGTTTCACGCCCTTTTTCATGCCCTGCACATTCACAATTTTCATTTTTGCACTTCTTCACTAAAATCCTTAGACAAGCTTAATCCAAGTCAGAGAAGTAATTTCGTGACTTGATTGACTGAAAACAAAGTTGTTTGATCGATTTAGGTAGATTTATTGAAAACACTAATTATTCTAGTATTAAAAATAAGAAATCATGGGTTACCTCCCCCAAGTGCTTTGTTTAATGTCGTTAGCTCGACTCAAATAAGCTTAATCATCAGAATTGATAGTTGGTTTCTTAAACATGGACTTTGGAATCCATATTTGCAATGGTCCATTTGCATCCTTTACAAAACACACTTTCTTCATAATTTTCTTTTCAATCCAAATTTTCTTGATCTTACTTTTCTTCTTAAATTGTTTCATTCTTAAAGATGTGTAGAAATGGAAATTATTCTTTGAAAATCGTTTGGAAAAACCTTTGGATTTGAAAATTTTCTTTTGATTGATTTTTTGGAAAGTTTTGTTAATTCTTGTCGAAACATTGTTTATTGCCTTGATTTAATTCACATTTTCGATTATATCTTGATTCTCTTCATTCGGAACAATTGACATTGATTCAATGTTCTTATCATAATAAGGTTCGTTGATTGGGCTCTCGAATTGGATTCAAGAAAATCTAGAATAGAATTCATGTTATCGCACTCTTCATCATTAATCACCTCAAGTTGATAATAACGCGTTGTTGATGACTTTGATTTCATTTAAGATTGAGCAAAATTGATTGTAATATCTTCTTGATCCAACTTGACTAAACCATTTCCAATATCAATTTGAGCTTTGGAAAGATTTAAAAGTAGCATTTTTTCACTTTGATTTTTTTGAGACAAAAGTGTTGCATTTTGTGTCAATGACATAGAAATCAAAAACAAAAGAAATTTTGTCAACTTGGATTGAAACATCTTCCATAACTCCTTTAATTTTAGCTTGTGAATTGTTGGCTAATTGAATGAATTCTTCTTTTTGAATAAGAGAAGGAAGATTAATAGATTGATAGATGGATAAGGGCATTAAATTGATCGACGCTCCTAAATCAAGCATGTATTTTAAGAATTCCTTGTTTTTTATGGAACAAGGGGTGGTGAACATTCCCGGATCTTGTTGTTCATTTTATCATCCCTAATTTCATCAAATAAAACCAAACTTGCACGCTCTCTTGGATTTAAAGGTTATGATGTTATCTTGGTTGACAAACCAGCTCAGATTTGGCTAACTTCAATTGCTAGCTGACCAACTTGGTTTTTTAGACTTTGAATACTTGTATTTTTTTTCCTTTTTGCAAACTCATTGTGCTTGCAGCAAGTTGTTACATTGATTCTTTGAGAGATGCATTTTGATTTTGGTTTGCATTCTGATTTTGAGATGGTTGATTGAACTGATGATTTAGATTAAAACCATGTGGTGGTTGATTTGGTGGAAAAAGTGGATGCAAAATTCCTATAGAATTACTCCAACGGAAGTTAGGATGGTCTCTAAAACCTTTATTGTATGTATTCGAGAACGGATTGTACTTGTTTTGGTTTTGTGGTGGATCAGAAAAATTACCAATAACATTCACAGTTTCAGTTTCAAAAAAGAGTACGACAAGCATCAAGACCATGTCCTATAGAGTTACAAGGACCGCATGGTTTAACATTGGCTTTTTTATGAAGCACTTGATTCAGCATGTTAATCATTGTGTCTAGTTTATGTCCATATGAGTTTGTGCTAAATGCATTTACTTTCTTCCTTTGATCATCATCTCTTGCTAAAAAAGATTGAGTATTTACAACCATTTCAGAAATGATATTTCTCGCAACGATGGGTGTTTTATTGACTAAAGAACAACAAGAAGTGACATCAATCATTGGTTTATGGTGTGAAGTAAGACCTTTGTAAAAGTACTCAATCAAAATTTGTTCCGAAATTTGATGATGAGGAAAAGTTGCACAAAGATGCTTAAAACGCTCCTAATATTCATGTAAAATTTAAGTTGACGATTGGCGAATACCATAAGTTTTCTTTCTAAGGTTGGCAGTTCTTGAAGTAAGAAAGAAATTTTAAAAAAATAATATTTGCATATCTACCTAGTTTGTGATTGAGCCTGGGGGAAGATAATACAATCAATCCTTTGTAGAGTCTTGTAAACTAAAAGAAAAAGCTCTTAGTTTCATAATTTCTTCATTAATTCCTTATGGTTTCATGTTACTACACACTACATGATATTGTTTCAAATGTCAATGTTGATCTGTTTCCTACTAATCCCCCTTAAAGTCAGTAAGAGTTAAACAAACCCAAAATTCAATTTAAAAGTTACTTCAATAGCAAAAAACACGATACAAAGAGGTTCTCCCTCCATAGTAGGAGCAACTAAGTCTTTCAAGGTTCTTTCATTTTCATTTGCATTCACATTCGTATTTGTATTTGCATTTGCATTTGCATTCATGTTTGGATTCAAGTGTTCATCACATTTGTAGCCATATTAAAATCGAAACAAGGAATAATCTCACTGGTTGTGTTTGAAAAAGTAGAAGAAGACGAACTAGCCACGTTTTCATGTTGAGACGAGGGAAGTTAAAACTTCGTAGCTTTAAAATTCTACACCGTCTCCCAAACTTTAGCTTACACCTCCTTTTCACTCCTTAATTTCATGCAATGAGATCAATCCTAAGTCGTACCTGCAAAACAAAAAAAGTAGTGAAATAAGTGAAACAATAAAAATTATAGAAATAATTCACAAGTTGAAAATAATACATTGTCGTTATCTTCCATGATAACAACGTCAAAATTTTGTGGGGCTTATCATCAAGCACTCAAAAATCAATATTTCCCAATCAAACAAAGAACAATAGATAATCCCATAAAGAGAAAATTAGAGTTATATGAAACTAAGCCCAAATATATCCAATCGTGAATGAATTCTAATCAAAGTTATCGTTTCAAGTTGTGGGGTTGATTTAGATAATAAGATAAACAACGTAACTAATAACTAAGATTGTAAACAATATTATGGAATAAGCTAGGAACATGCAAATATGACCATGATTTTATAGCAGTCATTGATGATCTTGATTTAAGGTATAGTATGAGGTTGTGATTATTATAACATAATAACACATGCATGACATAAATTGATCCAATAAGAGTATTAAGACCTTGACATGATCAAATAGGAAATAAAGCTCGGCAACCTAGTTTATTCACATGGAATATAGATATAGTCATACCTCATATAACATCAAAAGAATTCAATATCATAATAATGTGATATACCAAATAGGTTATGCATAAAAAGTGTTCAATACTGTAACCTAAATCAGATTCGCTTCATATTAACCATAAAGAGTTATGATTAAATGCTCAATTGAAACCATGAACTAAGAGAGGTTATCAAACTACTCAATTGATAACTTGAATAATTCATACAATATCACATTTATCACTATCTATCAAGCATTAAGCTCTTATCTCATCTCATGCATCACAGATCCATTCATATGTCCTAAGCAGGAAATTACTCACTACACTTGATTAAGGACACTAATAACATAGAAAATGAAATATTTTCAACAACGATGATGTAATAAACTTGAACTAAATGAAATAATCAAAACAAATGTCAAGAACTTTTGTGTCGGAATAGCTATGCCTTTTGAAATTGGAAGTATGGGCAGCAAACAACGAACGACCAAAAAGGAAAAAAATAGCTCAAAGTTTTTCCCTACCAATATGAATAAGGAAAAAAAATAGGAAAATGCCCAAAAAACACAAAACATATCGAAACTAACAAAAAATGACGCAAAATAGAGAAAAAAATAGATAAAAGCTATGAAAAATATGCATAACAAAGTGTTTAACAAAGCTAATTTCCAAACCAACAGATAACGCATTATGTGTTGGAAAAAAATAACTCTCCCAATATGCAAACAAATACCCCCTGGAATATTCATCTTCTTGCTGCTGAAAGTCTTCAATATCCATCGCCTTCAGTCCTTCATATTCGATCATACAAACTACATTGATGTAATGTTTGATTCCAGATCGAAATTGCCTGCTAGACGACTAAGCAAGGATGGATAAACACTTTGCTGCCTTCTTGATATCGCCATCTCCCCAGCCGTTCTCCGGGATCACATTCTCCTCCGTAAACACCTCTCATCTCATCAACAACCAACACATTTCGAACAACTCTAACTGCACATGTCTTAATCTAACTTAACCCACACTGGCATGCCTTGATCAGGACCCTTACGCCACCGTAGGCCGTGCAAGTCTTGCTACAGCGAAGTAAGCCTAGAAGACGGGAGGGGGAGAGGGTTGTTTGAACAGGCTAATTAGAATTTTTAAGACATAAAGCTCTCTGATGTTGGACTTTGTTGTTAAGGCTGAATCAGCTCGGCTGGATAACAAGAACTTTAATACTCTTAACTCTACAGAATCTTGTTTATTTCTCCCAGTTATCTAGTCAGAACAGTCAGATAAAAATCAATGCAATAAAGTAAAGGGCATAGTGATTTATAGTGATTCTTGTTGTAATTTATTATTAAGGTTATCAAGTTGGACCAAGTTATGCTATGGGCCTAATTAGGTTAACACTAATCTCAATCTAGAAATATATAACTTCTTTCAATAATAACATTCATCCGCTTATCATATTCTTACATGGTATCAAAGCCATCAATCACAAGAAACCCTAATTTCAAAAAAAGAAAAAAGAAAAAAGAAAAGCCTAAATTCCCTAATTTCTATCCACCAAACCACCTCAATCCTCTCATCGTTAGTCATCCTTGTGTGAACGGAATGATAGATGGAAAAACCTTGTCTTGTTGCCATTCTATAAGAAGTGGGTTTGATTACGGACATAGTCCATACAATGTCCGTACAATGTCTGTATCATGTTTGTACAATCAATTTTTAACACTTTTTTGGGATGATTTTCATCCCTTTTTCAGTAGTGGAACGTCTGTGGGGTGGTGATGTGATTGATTCAGAGTATGACAATCACAAAATTTTGGAGATTTTGTGTTCTTCGTGTTGAATCCTATCATGTGAGTAAGATTCTTAGTAGTGGATACTTCTCTAGTGATTGTGGACGTTTGTGCAGTTGTTGTTGATAGGTGTGATTGAATCTCACTCGTGTTCGTGTTGATATTTGGTGACGTTATTATCGATGGTGATTGTTGATCAATCCGATGACTTATCGTGATATACTAATTTTGTGATTTTAGTAGCGACACGAGACGATGAGATTATTTATTAGGAAATAGCTGGGTATGAAGACCTCGATGAGTAATACTCTATGGAGGTAGTTGGATATTGTGATGGAGATTGGACGATATTAAGTCAAACCCATGATAAATAGAAATTTAGTGATAGATATACCCTAGTCTTAGAATGCCCCAATATACATCAAGGATGAGACTCGTCTGCTTGCAACTTGAGCTTGCAATGGATATGCAGTAAGGCTGATTCAGAAAAGAATGCAGCAAGGCTGGTTAAGAAAGGAACGTAGTAAGGCTAGTTCAGAAAAGAATAGAGTAAGGATGACAACATTGAGGTCATGAGTAAAGGGACAGTAAGGATTGAGCATTTGGGCTTCTACAATAAGGAATGGTTTATCTTGGATTGCTTCTGTGTCGAAAGGATTACTGTAGTAAGGCTGACAGACTGTAAAGTTGAAGGGTCCAGAAGAAGTCAAGGTTCATGTGTTACTTTTTGCATTGTGTCAGTGTCCTCTCCTGCATAAAAAATCTAAGGTCATGTGTGTGAATATGCTTTTAGGGTGGCATGAAAGTGATGTTTCAAACAAAGGACGACTTCAAAACCGACTAGAAACTTGGGATTACCTATAAATATAAAGACAATGCACAAGGTTTCACAACTTTTGAATTTCTGAATCTCCTTTCCTTTGAAAGAAAGATAAGAGTGTAGTAAGGTTTCAAGTGAACTATGTCAATAGTTGATAGCTGAAGATCTGAGCCAACTATTTGAAGGCAAGATTCGTAGCAAGGATTGAATAATACTAGTGTTAGACAACGATTCCAAGAGGCTAATTCAAGTCATGTTGAAGAGAAGAAAAGATCTTGTGATTGGTTTATATTGTCACTTACATACTACAAGATGAAAGGTTGATTGTGAGTGTTAAACAATCACACGTACTACTATCCTCTTGACATATCACCTTTAGATTGGGACTTTCAGACGGGTTGTTCCGTAGATCGTAGATCCATTTCAGGGTATTAGGTTTTTCTTGGTCATAATCTTGTATCGTGAAAAAGTAAAAAGCAACCAGTGTTTTCGCGATCTAGTACGGAGGCTGAGTATCGTGCTATGAAAAATGTTACTGGAGAGCTTCATTAGATTCAGATGCTACTTCACAAGATTAGATTATCTATGGCTGGATCAGCTATTCTTCGTTGTGATAATCAATATGTCATTCACATTGCAACCAATCCCGTGTTTCATGAGCGGACGAAACACATTGAGGTGATTGTCATTTTGTTCGAGAAAAGGTGAAGATGGTATCGTGAAGTTGATACACACACAATCTCATGAGTAGTTAGCCGAAATCTTAACAAATCCTCTTCGTCGAGGTCGTATTCCATATATTCGTAACAAGTTAGGCCTTCATAGTATGTAAGCCACAACCTAAGGAGGAGTGTTATAGTTTATTATTAGGGTGTTTAACTTAGGCCAAGTTATGCTATGGGCCTACTTTGATTAACCACAATCTACGTCTATAAATACGTAACTTCTCTTCATAATAACATTCATTCGCTTCTCATATTCTTACCGTTCTGACAATAAAATTCAAATTAACTCTAAAATATAAGTTCACTCTTTCTTTAATGGTCATTGTAATTAAAGTAAAAGGTATTTCACTACTAATGGGATTTTTTTGTTTATCCTTAATCTTTCTCACAGAGTACACTATTAGTGTAGTCTAATGTACTGAATAATCCTTGGAGAGGATACTTAAAGCTCTCCTGATCTCTTTCATAAATCAGTTAGCCTCGAAATCCGACTCTTCCTTCAAGTTCGTGAGCTTGTGAGCGCTTGATGGAACATTATCCAGCTTGTATGATTTTGTCACTATGACGTCTGAGATTATCCACCTTAGATTGTCCTGCACTGAGCTCTACTGATCTTCCCTGTTGACCCTCTAACATTAGAACATTTAGTCTTCTATATTGAATTGACCCTTCTATCAAGTTGACTGTGTCTTAGTCTGAGTTCCCTGAATTCCACTCTGTTGCTTGTTCAACACTTTTTGACCAAAAGTCATAACCCAAGCAATCTGTACTCTACTAATCTGTTGTTCATTGCCTTTCTATCCTTTGAGTCTGAATCTGCCGCCTTTCTGATTTCCTTAGAGTTATTTTTGTTTATCATCAATTTCTAAAACTTATTGTCTGGTCTAACAGGCTGCCATCGCCCAGGCGTTCTTCGAATTCTATGTTAGCACCTCGATTGTGGTCGCCACCTTCTCTCTCAATCCTAGAGTTACGATGTCAAGGATCCTCGGCAACGACCCTAATCTGCCTTCCTCGAACATTGCCTCACATTAAATCTCGTGTTAGGTCCAGTATAAAATCCCTCCTGAGTGTATAGAAATTGATAAACAGAACTACAAATAAATAGAGATTAATGATTGATCTGTATAGGCTAATAATTAGAACAGTTGATACAGTCTACGCATACATCAGAGATAATCACAGATGGGAGAAGGTGGCGACCACGATCGAGAAGCAAAAGAGTATTGACTGTATCTGGTGATTTGATTAGAACAGTTGATACAGTCTAGGCTATATCATTATATTTTCTGAATCATATCTCACTGACGCCAATACCGCAATCATCCCTATCATCTTCTTCGTGGCCAAATTGTCATTCCCGTAATCGAGAAGCTGTATCAGATAACTTGCATTCCCCTCTTGCAACAACTATCATAGATTTGTCCTCCTTCTCAAGGAGATGAGGATTAACTCAATTCATCCTCCTTGAAATCGACACCAACAATCTGTAACCTCGCAAACAGATCTCTCACATAAAACGCAAAATCCTTCCTCTTGGACTCTGGTCTTGGTCTCGAGACCACGATGGCTGTCGACAAGGAGAGGATTTCGGCCCTTAAAATGTGGTTAAGGTTTCTGATTTGGTCCCCTAAAACGACGGTGGCCATGTGAAGGTCGCTCTACATCAAAGTTTCTCGACAGAGGTGGAGAAAGAGACGAGGGTCATTAGGCGACAAAGTGGAGGGTGGGGGAGGATAGAAGGGAGAAGGGGGAGACAAGAAAGGGGTGGTGAGACCAGGTTAGAGGGAGAGAGGAGAGGGGGATGGAGAGGAAGAGCAGCTTGTTGTGGAGAAGACGGAAGCGGGAAGGGTTAGATTAGGGCGTGAGTGAATTAGGTTAGAGTGTGCTGTGGATAGATTAGATTGAGGATAGTGTTGTCCTTTCAATTCTTTTGAGTATTAAAATGTAGAGGAAATGGCATTAACTATTTCTCATGTATTCGATAATGATATATGATTATTCTAAATTTTAAAAATATATAAATAATTTTTTTTATCAATTTTTTTAAATGATATTTCATATGAAAAAAAATCGATTTTCTCTTAAATCTAATGATATATATATATATATTATCAACTTCTTTAAATGATGTTTCACATGAAAATAATTCGATTTTCTCTTAAATCTAATGATATATATATATATATATATATGATTTTTTTGAACTTTTTTAATGTAATTTCATATCAAAGAAAACGATTTCGTTTAACGATATAAGGATTAAGCATATATTTTTAAACTTGAAGTGAGTCATATGTCACAACTCAACACTTTAAGAATGAAAAATATTATTTTTCCTAAAATATAAAAGAAAGTTTGATCGGATACCAAAAACACAGCTTGAACATGTTGATACTAGATTGTAGGTTGAAACTCCATTAAGAATTTTTAAATAATTACTCGCCATTTTAATGAAGCAATAAAGTATAAGAGGTCATATGCTTCACATAGACTAAAAAAAAAAAACATACCCATATAATCCCATTAAATACAGAATGTGAAAACATCCTGCAAGCAAGATAATATATGTAGATTTTATCTTTATTTATATATAAAGAGATTATTTCCTGATATTTTCAGATGTCGAATCTCTAATCTTAGAATTAAGAGAAAAACGACTTACCTCCGAACCAATTCCACTTGACACATTGATTAAGAAGTTTGCAAGGATATTGGCATGATAAACGTTTAACCTGAGATTGTTTCTTTACTAGTTTCAAAACAAGAAGTTCAAGCACGACATGCCACAACTAAATTACTACAGATAGCCTATTACTAGATTTTCCTAAGACAAGGCAAATAATTTTAAAATTTCTAATATCTAGGCTCTATGGAGCAGACTCAGGAAAGTTTTAAGACACATTCCTCCTTAAAAAAATACACATACCAAGAAACCGCCGTGTGACACCTGATCAACACAGCCAACTACATATACAAAATCCACTGCTACATCATTAATAGGAAATACGGTGGAACTCAAGATATTTCGTTCAGATTGACCGGTATCATGGAGCTGTCCTGGCTTAGCAGCCATGTTTTGGAGGCCCCGTTGGCCGTCAAGACAGTCATACAGCAACCAGCAAAGTACAAAAAGTGGATGCCACGAAGCAAGAAAGTTTGTAATACTCAGGTCCTGGGATGAGAAAATGACGAAAAGATGAGTCTTACAATCTAAAGTTTGAACCTGAATTAAGGATGATGTTTGAAAAATTAAGATATATGCCTTACAGCCAATCCATGAAATCTAGACTTTCATTTGATGTAAGATTACGGTACAAGAATCAAGCACATTTAGTAGTATTTTCGTACCAAATTTCCAGCATGACGAGTGAAAAGGTGAAGAACTTACAACTGAGAAGATACTAGTATCATCCGAGACCAGAATAACTTCTCCAATTCTCCAGAGCCTTTTCCTCCATTTCCAACAATTTGTGGCAAAAAGAATCGGCATCTTGTGCCGCCTCCTCGAACGTAAATCTGAAATCTTTCCATTGCTGCTCTCCATTATCTTTCGTTACATTTCCGAAGACATTAAACCCTTTCCGATCAACCCACTGGACATAAGCATCCTTCAAAACAAAATTTTATTAGTAAGCAATAGCTTCTAGCGACAGAAGGGCCATCTTTAATGATAATCAAGAATGCAGCAAATTTAAAAATACAGCCAATCCAGTTATCCCCAAGGTTAAGATGATGAATCTCCATGTTCATCAGTTACATGTTAAACTATGGTATGATTACCCTTGCACCTACATGAAAAAACTGAGTTTGTAAACTCACAACAGGAAAAGGAAAGGATAAAATTACGGGCACGGATCCCCTGATGTAGTTTTTGCTACTACAGTGGTGCAATACAATCCCCAAACCATAACCTATTATGGAAAAACAAAACCTAAAAAAATTAAAACACAAATAATTTAGTACAAATGAACCCATAAAAAATCTATGCATAAGAAAATCTATCCATAAACAAAAATCACATAAAACCAAACCCCAAACCCTAAATAAATCTTAACCGTTGGATTCCAACGGCTAAGATCAAGTACAGCCGGTGTTGTACATGGCCCAACTGCAGGGGATCCCCTTCCTAAAATCACATGATAAGATGGGTAATATTTCCTAATTTATTTTACAGTTTAGGATAGAAGGATGTGCTCTTAGTTAGATACATGTTCCATCTCTTAGCGTCTTGCCTCCTCTATATTCCTTCCTTTCAAAGAAACACTGGTCAGAAAATTCACAACTAGAGAAGGCCTTGGTCACGCTGGGTTGAATAAAATACTGTTTTTTTCAATTTTATGATGACATATCATTGATTTGTCACCTACAAGAGCAACGTTAGAACTTAGACACAAATGCTTACATAGGATTCCATTTTTCTCCTGTACGTCACTGTCAACAGACTCACAAATTCAAGTCCAGACCAAATAGTTGTCTCGGTCAAATTAATTGCTATGAGAGGTAATCTGGTGGTGAAATGTGCGACCACAGCCCACTATGCGCCCCTTACGCCACAAATAAATTTTATCGCCAATCACAACTATCTTATTTTTCGTCGCTGGTACGTAATTGAGATCACTTAAGTCGAAAATTGTCTCCCAAAAATTGCATTCCCCATGTATTATTCATGAAGCTGTTGTGCCACAATATCCTCCACCAATACAAATACATGACACAAGACTGGTGACATAAAACAGGTTGGATATAGAATTCACTAAAACATACACAATTGGTGAAGGCCATAAACAGAATGATGACAAAAAGAAATAATTAAGAATTTGATTCCTCACCTTCACATTTTCGTTCAAGAATACAAGACAAAAGATCACTAGGGCCCTCCGCCTTGATTCACTCCCATTGATGCCATCAACCAGCTTTGCAGCAGAACAAGCTTGAATAAATGAAAAAGACTTGGAATTAGTGCAATCACATCAGTAAAATCTCAATCTCACCCTCATATTTACAAAGATCGAAGGAAATGTGCTTGATAGTTGATACTGCCTTACAGATCTTATCAGCCTTTGACAATTCGAAATCCTCCAGATCTACATCATGCGTGCCTCCATTGCCATCAATGAACATACATGAACTGCAAATATTATCAAAATGTTGAGCAAACGGGACCGGGGGGGGGGGGGGGGGGGCTTGACACTTAGACTAGACAAGGAATACTAATTTTGAATCCTCTGTACCCAAGAGAAGAAATTGAACACGTTAAAATGTTGGAAGAGAAACAGTGATAAATACTAATGAGCAACCTAAACAAGTGGAAAATTGAACACGCTAACAAAAGAGAAGAAATTGGGTATATTATGTTTTTGAAACTACCTCGATAAATTAACAAGAATATACACCATTCTATCCTTAGAATCGTCGACGTGATAGGCACGACGAAAGGTTTTCTATGGTTCAATAAGCCGATGCCGAAGCCAAAGCTAATTGTTCATCTAAAAACATCAATAAGTCGTGGACTAGTCGTGACTTGCCGAATGCCATTACAACTATTTGTTAGATTCATGTATGTTTTTTTTTTCTAGAGAATCCTGAAGGATTTCCTTTATCAACCGAATAACCCGTAAATCCAAATGATCTTTTTAAACCAGTTTTCGCTGACGAGCTCACCACCACAAAGTAGTTTCACACTCAACAGATTTTGATCCCTTGAACTCTCATTTTCTTGGAGGAGTTGGTTGAGCGGCTTACCATGTTGGGTGGGGATGATACCCTAGATTCATGTATGTTGGTCTTTATATTCCTAGGAGAATGTTGTTTGCCGGTCCAAAAGACCAAAAGACCAAGAGAGGGAGAAAGAAATAAGTGCTCAATGATGCAAATAGAACACCCATGCATGACACCTGTTAAAATAAAATGGTTGGCAGCGTTATGAAGTGCAGGGAGAGTGTTACGTACCCACGTTTTCAGCATATTTATTCTAGACGTAACAAGCCTCTTTTGATTTAGTTATTATTCATTTATTTGTTTTTTATTTAATTTAGTTATTATTTATTTAGTTGTTTCTTGTTTTAGTGGTGGCTCTCAGGCGTTAGATTGATTTTTATTTATCATCAAGATTTCAGTTATAAGACTATATATATCCCATTATTTGTATGGGTAGAAATCAAGAATTAATTTATCGTCTCCTTGAACCCTAAATTCTGTCTCTACTTTCCTCTTAATCTCCAATCTTTTCCTATCCTGTCACATTGATTGTCTTGTTTGATATTCCTGCACAATCCCTGTATGGGTCAGCTGTTTGAGCAAAAGCGATGGATCCTCATATTCAGAAGGCCCAAAACACTGCATGATTGCCGCCTCGAAAGCCTCCCAGTTTGGTATCATGTCATGTCGAGCCATGCTTTGATACCAAGTGATTGTTGGCTCATCAAGATGCATGCCAGCTAATATCAATTTATCAGTTGGTTGTGTATTATTGAAACTGGAAAAAGTATGCCATGTTGAATAACCATCCAAGGAGCAATTGGAGAGACAGGTGCGACAGGTACTGGTGGATTATCAGCATTCCGCGCAGCTGGAGTATGCGCTAACACCCCATCTCCTCTAGGGTTGACTTGCATCCCGGCTATCATTAAATCCGTATGGACTCTGCTGATGTGCACAAGATTGCTTTTCGCACTCATCACGGCCACTACGAATTTTGGGTAATGCCTTTTAGTTTATCCAATGCGCCATCTACCTTCCAAATTTTGATGAAGGAGGTATTCCGACCCTTTCTTCGTAAATTCGTGGTTATATTTTTTTTATGATATCATGGTGTACAGTCGAGACATGCATAGTCATTCACTTCATCTCCGGAAAGAATTTCAGACACTACGAAATCATGCTTTGGTATTGAAGTGTTCCAAGTGTCTTTTTGGCACGCATACAGTGAAATTTCTTGGTCATATTGTTTCAGCTGCAGGTGTTCAAGCTGATCCATCTAAGTTGTCGGCAGTTAGTGATTGGCCAACTCCTCGTTCGGCTCGTCAGATGAGGGGATTTTTGGGATTGACGGGTTATTATCGTGGTTTCCATTGGAGTTTCAAAGAAGAGTAAGCTTTCCAGGATTTGAAGCATGCTTTGTGTACTGCTCCAGTGTTGGCTCTTCCCGAGTTTTCAACTTCTTTTGAGATTGAAACAGATGCATGTGGTGTGGGTATTGGCGCGGTTCTTATGCAACAATGTCGTCCAATGGCCTTCTATAGTTCCAAACTTTCACCGTTAAGGCAAGTCGACCTATCATAGAGAGTTATTTGTCATTCAGCGTGCTGTTCAGAAATGGCGACATTATCTGCTAGGCACATATTTTATTATTTGTACTGATCATCGGCCACTTCACCACATTTTGAATCAGACTGTTGAAACACCGGAGCAACAACAGATTCTTTCGAAGTTGATTGGGTTTGATTACACGATTGAATACAAGCCTGGTAAAGCAAATACAACCGTTGATGCATTATCTCGTGTTTTCGAGTAACCTGATGATGATTCTTCTGGTTCGTTCATGGCTATTTCTCTACCTTTGTCTGCGGATTTGGATGTACTTCGAGTTGAACTTCAGAGTGATGCTTATTCTCGTCAGATTACTGAAGACCTCCAACGTGAGCCAGCATCTCGACCTAGCTGGTCTTTTTCAACAGGCCTCTTACGTTATCGAGGTCACGTTTTCCTTCCAACTGGATCAACCCTCATTCCTTTATTGCTTGCCGATTATCATGCCCGTCTACATGGTGGTCATTCTGGCATTCAATGCACTTATTTACGCCTCTCAGCACACTTTTTCTGGTCGGGCATGCGAAAAGCTATTTCAAAATTTGTGCGCCACTGTGATATATGCCAAAAGTGTAAGCCGACTACTGACATCCCATATGGATTGTTGTAGCCCATTCGAGGCAACACAACTTTGGTCTGATCTCTCTATGGACTTTGTGACACATTTACCACCATCAGGTGAGTACTCTACTATCCTTGTGGTGGTGGATCGCTTCTCCAAAGATGCACATTTGGCTCCGTTACCAACACATTATAATACGGTCAAGGTAGCCAAAGTTTTATGGGATACCGTTGGTAAACTACATGGTACGCCAAACTCTATCATCTCTGATCGCGATCCCATTTTTTTGAGTGCATTTTGGAAGGAACTCTTTACATTACACGGTACTCAGCTTCGGTTTCCATCTACGTATCATCCTCAATCTGATGGACAAACTAAAAGAGTTAATCGTTGCATTGAGCAATATCTATGTTGCTTTGTTCATGCTCAGCCTAGCCGTTTGTCGAAGATTTTGAGTCAGCCGAGTTTCATTATAATACAACCTTTCAAGAATCTATTGGTATGTCACCATTTGAGGTTACTTACGGTCGCAAACCCCCTTCCTTATTAGCACATTGTGCTGGTTCGAGCACAGTTGATCGGTGGATCAGGACTGCGTAGCCATGACTTGATTCTCTCACAGTTACGGAGTAATTTACTAAGAGCTCAAGTTACTATGAAAGAGAAAGCAGAAAAACACAGAACTAATATTTCTTTTCAGTCAGGAGGCATGGTTCTTTTGTGTCTTCATCCATATCGCCAGTTGTCCATGCGTCACCAGCCAGATCATAAGCTGGGATTGCCTTTCTATGGCCCGTTTCAAGTAGCACAGTGTATCGGTCCAGTGGCTTATCATCTCGGCTTACCAATCACGAGTAAGATCCATCTGGTATTTCATTGCTCCTTGCTAAAGCCATATGTTGCTGGAGCGAATATTTCAGTTCACCCACTTCCTTCTGAGGTCCAGGAGCATCAACCTGGCTATCATCGCTCGTCGTACCATCATCCGCCATAATCAGTCTGTGCCGCAGGTTCTTATTCAATGGGCTGATTTGGCTCCAGAAGACGCAACTTGGGAGGATGAGAATATAGTTGATTCCACATGACTTGCGGACAAGTCGACTCTTCACTGGGGGACGGATGTTACATATCCACGTTTTCAGCATGTTTATTCTAGGCGTAACAAGACTCTTTTGATTTACTTATTATTTATTTATTTGTTTTCTATTTAGTTTAGTTATTATTTATCTAGTTGTTTTCTATTTTAGCTGTGCCTCTCAGCCGTTAGATTGCTTTTTATTTACCATCAAGATTTCAGTTGTAAAACTATATATATCCCATTACATGTATGGGGTAGAAATCAAGAATTCATTTGCCTTCTCCTTCAACCCTAAATTATGTCTCTACTTTCCTCTTAATCTCCAATCTTTTCCTATCCTGTTACAAAGAGGCATGCAGCATAGTCGTCGGAAATCACACATTATCACTCATATTTAAAGAAACAAGCTACATTTATAGAAATAGCAATCTAAAATTTTTCTTCAGATATTCTTAGCGACAAAAAAATGTCAGATTTGATTTCTGGCATGTTACTATAGAAAGTCAAATATTACCTGGTATTGAACTTGTAAGCTGCATAGCTTTCAACTGTATTTAGCACTTCAGAAAGGCTCCCACTCCATGATGTGCTCGCAGAAGCTGAAGAATTCAGTATCTCATAAAGTGCATAGCTTGATTCAACAAAAGTATTCTGTTCAGTCGTCACCAGTTCTTTTAGGGTTTTAACAGCAGAAGTAACCTATAAAACAAAAAATAAAGAAAGAGGAAAATTTAAGACACAATACCCTACATGTTTCATTGCTTCTGTTTGCATCCACAAGGAAATAAGGAAACGCGAATCAGCATCTGCATAAAATTAACACCTAGCCATAGCAGCAAGGAAATCAGCAATGAGATGATTAGCATGTGAAGTAATCACTACTGACATGTGTGATGAGTGCTAAATTGTCTTATGTATTCCTAGAATAATTCCCTTTAGAGTCTTAAGAGTCATTTTCATGCCATTTGGAAACTTTTTGTTCTCAAGAACTTGATAGTGCTGTTTGCTGTGTTTTTATCATGCAGGTACCAAAAATGGATGATTTCAAGCATAATGGAAGGATGGATATTAATCGAGGCACAGGAAAAGAATTGCGGCCTTTGCAGGGTACACGATGCTTGATAGGGAATCCATGTTTTAATCAAGGAATAAGCGGCGCATAGGCCAGGAAAGGTGGTCTGAGGTGTAGGTATAACACACGGGCAAGGGTCTCATGGGAGGGATGCATAAAATGAGAAATTATAATCGACATAGTGAACCATAAGAATATGAGAAAGCTTCAAACTCATAAAATAGGAAATTATAATCGATATAGTGAACCATAAGAATATGAAAAAGTTTCAAACATCAAGTTTGTAACTAATAACCAACATTGTAAATGAAATAAATACTACATCATGAAAACATTACTGCATACCAAATAAAGGACTAGGTCCAAATATGGAATATCAGATATCTGATATCAGATAATTGTAGGATAAGGGTTACTGAATGATGTATCAGAGATATGTGTGAATATCGAACACAAAGGACCTGGAGATGCTTAAAGCATATATTTAGCTTTGAAAGAGAAAGGATCAATTGCAATTGTCTTAATTATAACACTTTGGAAACATTAAGATTACGTTGTCCAATCACAAAGATATCGCCTCTGGAGCTCGATGCCGAAAATGATGAAGAGCATGTAAACTAATGCTCTCCGTCGGAGCTCAATGGTGACAAATAATGAAGAGCATGCAAACTGATACTTGAAGAAGAGGGGTTTCTTTCTCATCAGAGAAGAACTTCTCAATCTGGTACAAATAAGCTCCCATGAGAACATCGATAAATACTAATATATGATCTTTCGAGACACAAGCAATAACCCTGGATCATTATTAAGAAGCTCACTATTTAGTAATACCGCTATAAAGATCGACACTATTTAAAACTACCATAACACAAAGATGTATCTGAGATAATCCAAAGAGTAGATAGAAAAAGAAAGAGCAACTTGTAATACATGTTCTCAGATAAACATATATCAACAACAGTTAATAAATAGATGGCTACCTTTTTATCGTCCAGAAGAACAAGCTCTCCAGTCAAAGCAACTCGAGCTGGAAGCTAGAACATAAGTTGAATCAGCAATAACAGTTAAAGTGATACAGCTGGTCTCAGCATGATTTCAACTCTACATTATAAGGCTGACATGAAAAACATACCTTGTTCATTGATCTGAGTAGACTTGCAAGCGGTCCAGGAAAATGACTGACAACACCAAAAGAAGCACGCTCGTCAATGACAGCATTCTGCAGCAGCAGATGAAAGCATCTGAGCAAATAGAACTTAGGACTAATTGCAAGCTACACAAAGTAAAACTTTCTATCGGGTACCATGATTCTCACACCCAACAATAACAATTACAAAGTAATCCTTTTTACAGTCATGTCAGCTACATGGATGTGATGACCCCCATTGTTTTCTACCTTAATCGTGACTCTCATCTTCTATATCTGCATATGACCTCAAAAAAAAATTGATTCTATCATGCTCGGTATGTTGGCACAAGCACCTCATCTTTATTGTCTGATGCTTGCATTTTAGGTACATATGTTCATATAACCTCACAAAAATTTGAATTGAGCTTAATAACACTTCTAATGCATTCTTCCAATTAGACCATATCAGCTTTGACCTATGATATTCCTTCCTGTTAGTAATTGAAGAATCATTTTATATTTCTCTAATCAAGGTTCCCTGATTTTGGTTTTTGTTTTTTTTGTTTTTTGGCAATCCCCCATCACAATGCAACGCTAAACAAAGATGCTTACATGAATTTTGCAACGGGTTACTTCTCATTCTGAAAGCATATAGTCATCATTGTCTTGACCCATGATCATTACCTCAACCCAGATCAAGTAGGCATCATTATGCAGCTAGACATGTGTTCAAATCCTATCTGATCATGGGTTCAAGTCCTGCAAATCCTATTTGTTGTTGAGTATTTGTGTGTTGGTCGTTGGCATTTCATTAGTGGTAGACCAATGCATTGTTAATCACACTTCAAATACAAGTTGGCTTTCGCATGAGGGGGAGCGTTAAGCTCAGACGGTTCACAACAGTTAGTACTTAGTACTTACAACTAAGAACATAATTAAGGGTTCATCACGTGTCCAGAAGTCCTCATAAAAAGTAGAACTACTAGTCTTAGGGTTGGGAATATATTGAGTTTTAGGGGGAAGGGGAAAGAGAAATTACAGTGCTCTACAGTTATGATTAAACACCAGAGCAAACTCCAATTAAGATGGTTGTCTGAAGAGTAAAATGCTAAATAACCCCACACATCACTAGAATCTTAACACGTTATAGAAAAGCATGTTTTCTCCACTTAAACAATGAAGCTATGAAGTTATAGCAGATCTTCAAGGTACGCTAATTCACATGATCTCTTTCAAACAGAAGAAGTCAACTAAACAAGCTTCTAAAGATAAGGTAAACAGAAAATCGGGGGTTTAGAGATATTATCCCAATAACTAAAAAAAACGAATAGATAAGGACAAAACCAAATAAATACCACATTGTGAAGATCCTTCTCATGCACCCAAATGCACGGCTTGCCCTTTCTCATCGTGAACTTCACCATCGAACTATAAATCTCCTTCTTGCTACATGACACACCAAAATTTAACCTAATCGCCACAAAAAAAAAAAAAAACGCAAAAAAAAAACCCATAACACAACGAGAAAATACATAAACGTGAGCGATTCTACCTCGCGGCGGAGTCGGCTTTGACGGTGCTGAGTTTTCCTTGCCAATTCGAAGCGAAAATATTCTGACCAAAATTTAAGAAATCATTATAATATGAAAAATAACATGAAGAAGAGAGATGTGCGAGGAGGAAATGTGGAAACCTTGCATTTTTCAGCAAATGTTAACAATTTGGGTTTCGACGACGCCATTGTGGGTGGAGTTGTGCTGCTCTCCTCCTCTTCAAGTTGGGCTTCGTTTGTGAGACAAGAGGGAGGGACATTTCGTGGCGTTCGAACACATATGATACGTATTTCCTTCTGTGTCAAAAATATTAAAATATTTTGATTTTGTATTATATCGATAAAAAGTTTATCACATATAAAGATGATTTTGATTTTATAATAACTTTAAGTAATAAAATTGGGTAAATAGTAGCTGATGATGTTAATTATCGATCTTAAATGTTCTACTTCAAAGATTTAAACCAAAGATATTTTCAAACAGTTTCACAAAAAATTTGAAATGTTTAAAAAATAGCAATAACTTGCATTTTCAACTTATACAAATATTTTATCTCATATGAGAAACAATGATCAGTCTATTATATGATATGAAGAGGATTAGATATATAATCCATATCAAGTTTTAACACAAATGGTCTTATTTCTTGGGTATATAAAAACCCAAAACTATTGTTACTCATAAGTTACCAATAACGTGTTTAACGTCATTCCAATAACTTCATGTTGAAATAGCATTATGCCTAGGTAGGGCTTTCTATAAATACAATAAATATCATACTTGTTGTATTTGCATACACTTGCAATGCTCATATGATGTTAAAGTAATGAACTTCAGGTCCAAAGTTTCTCTTGCTAAGCTTCTAAGGCTTGAATGAATATGGATTCACTTTCAATGAATAATAGCCATAAGCGTTGCACGAATGATAAATACATGCAATGTATCTTAATTATCCTTTTTAGACTGATGTAAGAGAACTCCTTCTGAGAGATGCTCAACCTACTCGTCGAGACAATGTTTGGTTTAATTTAAATATTTCATTCTTTAATCCCCACTTAAAGTAAAAACGTACTTCTAGCATCTCTTTTAAATATGACTGATATAATCAACTCATTATTATACATATCAAATTAAGAGATCATTCAATAACTTCTAATTGAGAATCATGAAATAGAAATATCATAATCCTATATCAGAGGTAAATTAAATATCAAGATGTATATAACATAAACAAATTACTTGTTTATGATTTTATAATGATCCTTATGGTTGAGTACTATATATACAATATTTATCTTTCTTTTCAAGAGAATAAGAAATATTAAATGACTTGAAAATCCTTCAATGATTTGTTCGTTCTTCAAGAATTAGATCATCCTTCGAGGACGAATAGATCCTTCGGGAACAAGTTAATCGTTCAAGGACAAATTAATCCTTTGGTAATGAGTTAATCCTTCAAGGATGAATTAATCCTTTAGGGACGAGTTAATTCTTCAGGGATGAATTAATCTTTCGAGAATGAGTTAATTCTTAAGGGACAAATTAATCCTTCATGGATGAGTTAATTTTTCAAGGATTGATATATATATATATTAGAATTGCATACCAAATTTTGCATTCACTGTTGTATAGATCAAGTAATGGAATATGATCGAAATGAACGGGATAACATCACAATCAATACTGGGTATCTACGAAAACCTTTTTCGACAACTAATATCGTTATAAGTCTTTTCACCTCTTTATCATAAACACTCATTTGTATCCTATGGGGATGTCAATCTTCGAGTATATAGACTACAAGACCATGGACTACAGGTCCTTGATGACAATATTTGAAGCGAGTGTCGTTTTGCCTTTTAGCTACGTTTAGTCATTTAAATTTGAAGCTTTTGGCATATATGAATAGTTTGAGTATTGGATAAAGATTAAATTTCATGACTATGGGTCACTAAGAAGACAAACAATCGTCAATGATACTCATAATTCTATCATATTCATTTCTTGTATAGACATAGTTTATTGCAACTTCTATGTCCACTTAAAAACCAAATCCTCATTATTTTCCTTAATTAATTGATGATGTGTCTATTCTGTAGTCCTAGGTTTGTTGCAAGACGTAGCTGCTATTATTTCATCAGGTTGCTATATTTAGGATTTACCTCTTTGGGAGGCGCATTAAGTGAATAAATTATTTTAATTATTTCCTTTTCTACGGAAAGATGTCTTTAGTCCTTGTGGGTTATCTACGCTTCTGACGTTGACTAGACTCTTAAGACATATCTAAGTCCCAAGGGGATCTCCACTTAACATGGTGCTTATTCTTTAGGAATAAGGGACATAGTCTTTTCTTTAATTAAGATCGGTATATACATAAGGCAGTTTACTTGCTACTCTTGGCAAATTTAACATCTTCCAAACTCAAGTTTGTCGTACTTGTACATGGAACATGATATATTTGATTTTTCTTCTGGAAAATTTCTGGACATTCTTACAAGTTTTCATCTCTCTCCCCCTAATGCCAAGAAATGTGTCTAATTACGACTTAGCGATTTAGTAGTGGTATGAACCATGCCATATTGCATGTCCTCTTAAATTTCAAGATAGTTGTCTCCATTGAAAATGAAGATTAATATTCAGACATTCAAATTTGTTAGGTCATTTGTTCACACTAGTTTGATGGTGCATGTCGAATACTAAATATATAGGATAAAAAGATGTTAGAGAAGACTACTATCACTAAACTTATAAAATCTTTTGGATTTTGTTATTGAAGATTGTCTTAATATTTATAAGATTGGTATGTTAGACTTCAGGCTAACATATTCTAACATATTTTGAGAAATAGGCGAATAAAATGCAATAGCCTAGCTATGCTAATCCCAGTGTCAACCATGACATTATGGAAGTGTCAACCATGACATTATGGATTTTCTCATCATCTTTTTGGTCTTCAAAGATCAACCACAACTCCGGTGAGCACCTACTTAGCACACAACTCCAACCATCGATCTGGGCTCTCCTTCTTCGATTTCCTCTCGACCAAAGCCAACACACCAACCCAAAAAAAAAAAACCCAGATTCGACCACCAATCCAGATCCGAGGAGCGGATCGGACCACCCCAACCAAGGCGAGCCTCCCACGAGTCCGGTTTGGTCATAATCGACCACCACACTCCCGCTCGCCATCAGCCCCAGTCTTTGGCTACCACGCCCAGCCTAGACGGTAATCCCGCGCCCAGATCCAGATTTTTGAGTCCTTTTGTTTTGGTGTCTTGAACAGGAGTTCCCTGAAGAGTTTTTGTTGTGGTGTTGGTTTTGGTGTTTGTGTTGTGTGAATATGTCTACGTGAGGGAGTGTTGTGGATCGTACGAAGTGAGATCGGAGAGTTGAAGATCGAGCAGGTAGGCGATCTCTCTAAAGAGTGAGAGCTATTCCACCCGAGATTGAGGAATCCATGGACACTTCATCTCTATATGCTGAGGAGGTTGATCAATTGAACAGAAGCGTGAAGAAACACAAAAGACACTTTAATGGGGAACCAATTTTGGCTCCAGCTATGGGAAGTTCGGACGAACAGATGCAAAATAATTTCCAAGAACCACCCCGATCTTGGGGTAATCGATCCTTTGCACATATCCTAAGGAGTGAGTCGAGCATTCTACTGATATATGAGGGAGAGAGTGAGGATGAAGGTGATGATGAAGATTGGGTTGATGTGTTTGTAACGAGTTAGGCACAAATGAATACGGATCTAAGTACGGATCTATGAAAGAGGCTATGGCAGAGTCTAAGTCTCATATCCCCATGATACGGATCTCCTTGGAAAAGTGACTGAATCTCTGGAAGCCATAGAAGAAGGCCTTAATTTTGAAACTCCTTGGACGCAACGTTAGCACTAGAGTTCTGGCAAATAGAATCAATGAGCTCTGGGGTCTGAAGAATGGGCGCCAAATAATTGACCTCGAAGGGGGCCATTTTGTAGCCCGATGTTATGAAGAGGAGGATTACAGGCATGCCCTCGAAGATGGTCCGTGGATTATCCTTGGTCATTATCTCTCAGTCACCAAATGGAAGCCCAACTTCCACCCACTACAGGAAAAGATATCTTCTACTATGGCATGGATTCGTTTCCTAATGCAACCTCTTTAATTATTCAAAGAAGAAACTATTATGGTTTTGTGCAATATGGTGGGGAAGGCAGTAAAGGTAGATCTCACTACACTCAAGGCAACCAAAGGTCATTTTGCAAGAGTATGTGTCGAAATCGATTTGAATAAACCTCTTGTACCTATGTTGGATGTGGATGGAATGACATTCAACTTGGAATACGAAGGTTTACACAAAATATGTTTTGAATGTGGCAAATTTGGCCACTGGAGTGGGAAATGTCTAGTCAGGACGGCAACTGCAATTTCGAATACGAAGAAGGAGCCAAATGGGGAAACTAATACGAGCACGGACAATGGTCCGTGGATGATGCCCAAACCACCTAGACGCAATTATAATAGATATTCTGCGGGAAGGCATTTTAATTAGTCACATCAACCATCATCGGGGACTGGTAGGACGAAGCAAACTGGTGAGTTTTTTTGGCGAGCATTCCAACTAGAGGACGACAATGGACAGGAAAGAAATTCCAATGGAAGGTGACCCTAGCCCATAGGGTCAGGCCCATGGAGGGGCTTGGCAGATGGAGAATGGGTCTCGTTTTTTTACCCTAACAGAAATGGATCAAAATCAAAGCCCAAATCAGGATTTCTTCGATCTTCAGAGGAAAATTAATGATCTTCCTACTTCAGACCCTGAAGTTATATTTCGTGTTGGGTCAAAAGCACAACCCTTTATCTACATGGAAAAAAAAAACTACAAAACTTTAGTGGATCGAACCATTCTATGCTTTTAGCTCGATGAGAGACGATACCGGCCATTTCCCAAGCCTGGCCGAAGTCTACAACACTTCCCCATTAAGAGTTTCCATTTTACAAAACCAAAATACCCACCAACCACAGAATCAGACTCAGGGCAACCCTAGGTCTCTATAGTCTTTTGTGACCTCCAATGTTTCAAATATGGGGAAACAGAACTATAAACACATCCCCCCGATGGTGATATATCAATGAGCTTGGTGGTGCCTGATGAAGTGGGATCCCGGAGCCAGGTCACTGATCGTCCGTAACCTAAGAGTTTAGGGGGACAGGTAACTTCGAAGCAACCCTTTATGAAGATGGATGAGGGTGGTGCTATCCACAGGGGGAGGTGAACTCCCGATCCCCAATGAAGATCATCAGTTGGAATTATAAGGGAGCGGCTTCCCCTGAGTTCTTACAAGCTGTGATCGATTTGATTGATCTTGAAAAGCCATGTTTCTTAGCTTTGTTAGAGCTCAGGTGCAGTAGTCAAAGGGTGATTCCTATTTTGAAAAAAATCAAACTTTACAAACTATGTGGCAGTGGAGGCTAGAGGTTTCACGCCGACGGAATATGGTGTCTATGGAACAAGGAGACGCTAAACTTGGATGTTTTGTGTTACAATAGTCAATCTATCACTCTAGCAAACATATCGGAGATGGGAATTGAATTGGCAATTACAATGATCTATGCATCTTCTAGACCAATTGAGCGAGAACCACTTTGGGAACATTTGGACCAGATTAGATCTCATATCAAATGCCTTTCAAATTTCAATCGGCATCGTTGGAACATGAGGGCTTTAAGGACTTTGTAACCAACTCATGGGGATCATAGGGTGGCAATCTTTTGAACCAAATTGGGAAGTTTACGTAGAAATGGCACCAATAGAGTATTCAATCTTTCGGTAATATACGACGACAAAAAATTTGCTGCCTTTCCAGGTTAAAGGGTATTTAGCAAAATCTCTCCAATTGGCTTTCTCATTACTTGAGGGGGCTCCAGAGAACGCTCATCAACGAGTACAGAGCAATACTGAAACAGGAAGAGCTTATGAGGCTACAGAAGTCCAGAGTGAAATGGATATCTCAAGGGGAAAACAACACTAAATATTTCCATATCATGGCAATATCAAATAGCAAACGACGAAAAATCAGTCACCTACTAGATGCAAGGGGCTTTGGTGAAAGATAGTGATCAACTAAAAGCTATGATTATTAGTTTCTTTAAAAACCTATATTCCAAGGATGAACGTATCGCCCCTTGGAATGTGTCGACGGACTTTCCACAGCTCTCGACAAAGAAAATCTCGAGTTTGAATCAAGAACCCACGAGATCTGAAATATCTACTGTTGTGTTCCAAATGGGTCCGCATCAAGCCCCATGATCGGATGTCCTCTCTCCAGCCTTCTTCCAAACGAATTGACAGATAGTAAGACCTTCTGTTTCCGAATTCATCATGGGTGCTTTTAGGGATACGAGTTTCCCGATTCAGATGAACAAAATTCTGATCGCTCTGATTCCAAAAACTGAAGCATTAGCGAGGATTAATCAATTCTGTCCCATATCTTTATGCAATATGGTTACCAAAGTTATTGCTAAAATTATTACAAATAGGTTGAAATCGCTTATGGAGAGCTTATGCCTACTAAATCAGTGTAGCTTCATCCCGGGCAAACAAGTAGCTGATAACGTTATCATTACTCATGAGACAATATTTGCAATGAAATGCAAAAAGGGAAAGGTGGGTTATATGGCTACGAACCTTGACTTAGAAAAAGCATATGACAGAATCAAATGGGATTTCCTCAGGCTAATTCTGTCGAAAGTAAGATTTCAGGAAAGGATGGTGGAGCTTATCATGTTCCATGTATCTTCGACCTTGACCATCCTATGCAATGGGGAAGAGATAGAGGCGTTTTTACCACAACGGGGTCTACGTCAAGGTGATCCACTCTCCCCATATCTTTTCGTTCTGTGCTTTGAAGTATTGGGACAGGAGATAAACAAAGTTGTTATTCGTAAAGAGTGGCATCCGTTGTATGTATCTCGTGGGGGACCGACCATCTCTCATTTACTCTTTGTAGACGATCTCTTATTATTTGGCGAAGCTTCCATTACGGAAGCCTCCATAATCTTGAGTATACTAGATTTTGTCAAGAGTCGGGCGAAAGAATAGACATGGGAAAATTAAACTTGTTCATCTCTAAGAATGTTGGAGACGTTTTGGCTAATGATATCAGCAAGAAAATGGACATTCCTCTTACCACAGACTTAGGGGTGTATTTGGGGATGCCTCTCATCCATTGTAGAAAAAAGATATCCCTATATCAGTCTCTGGTGGACAAGATAAATAAAAAACTATGCGGTTGGAAAGCTTAAGTGTTATCCAAGACACCAAGGAAGATCTTGATCTAATCAATATCTTCAAGTATACCGTTTTATGCAATGCAAATGGTTTGCTTGCCTAAGGGCAAACTAGACTTACTCGAGAAAAAAAATCATCAATTTTTATAGAGGGATAGCGATGTGACATCGAACATTCATAGTATGGAGTGGGAGAAGCTAAGTGTTGATCAATTAGAGGTGGGCCTTGAAATTCTGAATCTTCAGCGATGAATATGACGTTACTAGCGAAACTCGGATGGCGAATGTTGAAGGATCCTACTAGTCTATGGGCAACAGTTTTATGGGGGAAGTATGGGAGCCCGATCGCAAATGATGAAAAGCTCAAAAGGTAGTCCTCGACATGGCAGGGCATAAGCAAGAGCTCAAAACTTCTAATTGAAGGCTTGGACTGTGGCGGGATAAAACCCCTGATATGATAATCGTGCAAAAAAGTAAGGAGGTGATTTGAAAAGCATCCAACTCGAGGATGTTCTCGATAATATCAACCTATCAGTTACAATTCGGTCATATCCTATCTCCGGAACCCTCAAACTGGAAGAGGGTGTGGGATATGAAGGGCCTCCAGTGAGGAAACTTGCTACTTTGGTTCATGAGACATGATGTTTTGCTCACAAAGGAGTTCTTGCATAGACGGAGAATCAGTCCAGACCCGGTTTATGTGCTGTGTGAGAAGGTAGTGAAAGATACAGTTCACGCTATTCGAGACTGTAAATGGGTGAAGGAGGAGTGGAAGAGGATTGTGAAACCGCAAGTTTGATACTCCTTCTGCCAAATCAACAGCCTCAAAGATTGGATCCACTTCAATCTTGCATCAGATATAGGAACGAGGATTATTGATGTTGAATAGAGATACACTTTCCGAAAGATGATACAAGGGGTTTGGTTTTGGAGAAATGGGGTGGTACATGGAAATAAGTCTTAATTGCCACTTTCAAATTTTCTTTCCAACATGACGGTAAATAGAGTCATGGAAATAAGGTTAGTATGCTCAGTGAGCTATAATGTTCGATTTTATAGATGGTTTCAATTTAGAAATGTTAATAACAGATTTTGTATTACTTGTACCTTTACGAAGTTAGATTAGAAGCTATTTCTTGTTCATGTTCATCGTTTTCTAGGATCAGAGATTGTGCCCTTATCATTTATAAGACTTGTTTTGTTTTAATGAAATTTTGATCCCAATTAAAAAAAAAAATCAGAACAGTGAGCCCATGCCATGAGATATGAATCCGAAGGCATAGCTTAGAAATTAATGTTTTCCTAATCAATAAGATAGGGCCTAAAATAATATTATCATTCTATTGCATGTAATATTTGGCTAAACATTGGGTATTAATCCAGTACTCATATTTTGAAAGGTTTGACATGATCACATTTATCAAATATATAGTTTTCATGAAACTATAAATAATGTCAAAATCATATGATCTAATAAAATCAAATATATGAAAAAAATCATACCTTGATGGATTAAATCTGAAGACAATAAATATCATAAGGTTGACTTGAATTGTTGTCAGAAAACACCCAAAGCAATTTTGAAAGTAGCCTTGAGCCATCGACTGATGCATTGGAAGTAGAGACCATGGCTGCAAACACCCAAAGCAATAGCATACTCCACACTAGTAGCAGTAGCCTGATTTACTTGGCACTCATTATAGAGATCCATGATGTTGTTTTTGCAAATCAGTCAATTATTAATATCTCAGTTCTCTTTCTTGATCTAAGTTGCTACTGTGCGACGAAGGAGGAGGAGCAGCCCTCGTCGGTGGGGACCATGTTGCTGTCGATTTCCAGGGATGTCGTTGCTCTCTAGATTCAAAAATTACAGCTTTGTGATTAATAACGTGGTCAAGTAATTATTATAAAATATATAATTAGTGATCGTTGAAATTAACTCAATCAAGAAAAATAAAAAAACAGAAAGAGAAAATATAGGGAAAAGTATAGATTTATTTTTTAATCAAATAGTATATAATGCCTCTTATACTGATAAGTGTGTAGATAAATATATCAAATATATCTCCCTAAGAAATATTATAATATAATATCATCTACGTTATAGACCTCATAAGATACCTCATAAGATGTATGTAGTCATGTCCATTATATTTATAATATATAACACTAATTCGTGAAAAGAACATTGTTAAATTAACTGTGTGAAAGATATGGTATAATTTGATTTAAGATATGATGATTATCAATTGTTATTGTTTAATAATTTTTTGTGAAATATTTTGGCCCTTGATAATGAAAAACTTTTGGTTGTTTGTAAAAGACCATAAAAGATAATGTATAATTTGATTTAAGAATACTAACCCGCAACTTTTCTGTTTAATAATGATGATTTAACTTAACTAATTGATTAAATTAGAAATCTATTTTCATTGAAAAAAGTTAAGTTAGTCGGTTACCCTTAAAAATTTTTAAAATGTCCGTGAATACCTCATCATACCATCATGTGATTCTATACATAATAGACTAGTCTCAAAAGTGAATCCTTCATTGAATGCTTAAGGCAATATTAAAATATGACACCTAGTCGAGAGCTTCTTAGCAAGGCGCTCCTGGATTAAGCGTTTTGTGGCATTTCAAAATTTTAAGGGACTTCTGTTAGGATTCAGAGGAGAGCCCAAAGGAGGAAATCACGTCCTGATCGGACCTGAGTAGAATACACATATGAACTGGGCTCAACTATTAACCCAAAAGCCTAAACTGATGGGTTATGGGTTCCTCATATATATATATATATATTCTACTCTTTCTGTTTCTCCACGGTCGATGTGAGTAAACCTGCTCACACATAACCTCAACAATCTCCTCTTTATGTGTGAGTCCATCTATATCACCAACTCTCCTTTGAACCTGAATCCATGGGCCTTCTCTACCCGCATACTTGGACTAGGCCACTTACGCACCTGATCAACCCTCTCTGTACTCTGCACCAGGGGATCCTTATCTGCGTATCCCTATCTAGCATCTGGACCACTTACACACCTGATCAACCCCTCTCTGTGCTATGCACCAGGGGATCCTTATCTGCGTATCCCTGCCCAACATCTGGACCACTTACGCACCTGATCAACCCTCTTTGTGCTCTGCATCAGGGGATTCTTATCTGTGTATCCTTGCCCAACATTTGGGCCACTTACGCACCTGATCAACCCTTTTTGTGCTCTGCATCAGGGGATCCTTATCTGCGTATCCCTGCCCAATATCCTAGCCTAACGAACCATGGGCTCTGATACCACTTGTTAGGATTCAGGGAAGAGCCTAATGGAGGAAATCACGTCCTGATCTGATCTGAGTAGAATACACATATGAACTGGGTCCAACTGTTAACCCAAAAGCCTAAGCTGATGGGTTATGGGTTGTTCATATATATATATATATTCTACTATTTCTTTTTCTCCACGATCGATGTGAATAAACCTACTCACACATATCCTCAACAACTTCCGGTATGTCGAAACAACGTATAGTGAAAAAATCACATTCCTTGCACACTTGTTAAATAAGTGTCCAAATGTTCCACAAGGAATCAAGTAACACCACCTCCACCACCCAATTTCTAAATCAGATGCCCAACGAATTCAGGAGAGGATTTACTGATGTTTTTGTTCAGACTCCAAAACCGATTTGGCCTTTCAAAGTTATAGTTGAGCATAACTATAACTTTGTCTGAATTGCCACCTTCAAATTTTCTTTCCAACATGGCGATGCATAGAGTCATGGAAACAGGGTTAGCATGCTCAGTGAGCTATAATTTCCGATCTTATAGATGATCTCAATTTAGACATGTTAATAACAGACTTTGTATAGCTCGTAACTTTACAAAGTTGGATTAGGTGTTCCTTCTTATTTATGTTCATCGATTTATAAGGTCATAGGTTGTGTCATTATCATTTGTAAGATTTGTTTTGTTTTAATGTAATCTTGATCCCAATTTCAAGAAAAAAAAAAGTTATATCAATTCAATTATTATTGAGGGATAATAGTAATTTAGTTGGGCCAAATGACGAGCTTGTAGTTACAGTGAAGTACATAAAGAAAGAGAAGTGTATTAAAATAGAGAATATTGTCTCTATGTTGTGAAGTAATTAAGAGGTATTGCCCAAAGGTACCTTCGGTCAAGCGTGAAGCATGCAATAATAAGTGGTCCCTAAAGTCTACAAAGGAAACTTATTGAAGATTGGGCTTCACTTGTTGGATTTAAGAAGAAACATATTATCAACTCCACTTGTGCAAAAGCGCTTGCTCATGCTTTTCATCATGATAGCATAAGTATATATATTCGAAATTTGCTTGTGTGACTTTTGTGGCAGTAACTTAGTAGTGTCGTTGTTTGATAAGTGGCAATCTATTTGATTGACAAGCTATAAGCATCACAATCAGAGAAGATTGACACTTATCAAGGAACGACACTTTTGAGGTATCGTCACCAAAACCAAACATAAGCACATTCTGAATATGTGTACCTAGTCTATCATGATGAAAATCATAAGCCAACTTGCACCAATGAAGTTGATAATATGTGCCTTCTTAAATCTAGCATGTCTTCTTAAATCCAAAAAGCAGAGCACATTCTTCAATAAGTTTCCGTTGTGGACTATTGAAGCAAAGAAGAACAGTTATCACTCCATGCTTTATGCTTGATTGAAGGTCCCCCTGGGCAATATCCCTCATAATTTTTTCCAAAAATAGAGACAATATCCTCTATTTTTTATACACTTGGCTTCTTTTCTGTATTCCATAAAATTGAAAGCTCATCACTTGTCCTGGCTACCACTTTGAAGGGCCAAAGCAGGTTTCGAATCCGAACAAAACATTTGTGAATCGTCTCCCAATCATTCGTTAGGAACTCCTTTTCTACTAACTTCAAAAGTTCATCATCACCATAATCAAGTTTCAAGCTTCAAGAATCAATCTTTTCCCATTATATTTTATCGTAGATGCAAGTTATTATAGTAAGACTGAAGGACAGTAAGGCTGAGTTCAATAGAATTATCCAAATGAAAGAGAAGTAGATTCTAAATTGCTTCTGTGAGGTTACTACAGCAAGACTGAGGAAACAACAAGATTGAGTTCTACAGAAAAACTCGAAAGAAGTCAAAGTTCACGAGTTATCTTTTGTGTTGTGTCAGCGTGCTTCTTTGGGATGGTGTTGTGTCAACACCAGAGGTCACGGGTTTGTGAATATGATTTTGGGATGGTATGAAAGTGATGTTTTCACGAAAGGACAAGTTCAACAACAGTTAGAAATTTAGGATTGTCTATAAGTACAAAGTCAATGCTCAAGATTTCAAAACCTTTGAATCGCCAAATCATCTTTGTTCTGAAAGACAAGTGTAAGGTTTCAAGTGAGATGAGAAAGAAATTGATAAATAAGGATCTAAGACAGTTATTGAAAATAGAGTTAAATAGCACTAGTGTTAGACAAACGATTTCAAGAGGTTATTAAGTTCTTTGAGCAAAAGGAAGGATCTTGTAATCGATTTGTATTTGTCATTTACTCGTTGTAAAGTGACAAATTGATTATAAGTTTAAAACAATCACATATAGTGCTATTCTCTTAATTTATCACACTAAAGTGAAGTAAGGGATATAACCGTATTTTATCACGTATTTTAACTTAGATGATATTACATTATTTTATCTTTTAGGAAGATATCTTTGATGTCTTTTTCCATTCCGTTATTCATCTATATAGGGAGGGATTGTATTATTTATGATGATTGATAAGAGATTAGCACCTTCTCTCTATATTCTTTTCTCATAGTTATGTATTTTTTGTTTGTTGAGTTGATTTCATCAATTGTCGACTACATATTTTGTGAAATCTTGGTTTTCCCCGACTACGCTTAAAGCAAAACAAGTAAGATATCTAATTTGGAATATTAGGATTGCTTCCAAAAGAGGCTAGTATATATAGGAACACTAATCTTTTAATATGAATGAATTAAATCTACATCATTTTTTCCTAAACTTAATCATGTGGCTAATATTAAACCATACTAATTGAGATAACTAATTGTTATAAATGAACAATATCTCAACAAACTCCTCTCACGTTCTTAATATTACAACACCAACTAGTCACAATATGTCTAAAGCTGAATAGTGAATCACTCATATTGCCAAAATAAATAAGATCAAAAAACAATTGAATCAACAAAAGAATGAACTTTATGCAATAGTTAACAAATCTTAAAATCAAAAGCTTTCAAATCGAACAACTATCAAGAATGTTGAAATAAGAGAAAACTAAAATGAAAACTCCTCCATAACGTGACAACTCTACTCGTTAAGCAAATCATCATTGGCAAGATCTAGGTTGAGTTTTTCAGACATCTTTGTTTTTAGGCATTAAAGTCAATATTAAAACAATGAATATTATGGGTATGGTGAATTTCATTACACAAAAAAGGATTTACAAAAATTATGTACAACTCCAAAGGCCGCCAGGACCAACCACTAGGTGAATAAACATGCTCCTCCTCTTAAAAAGCATGCTCATCACCTAGGCATAGAAATCATACAAAAAAACCTTACCTCAAGTCAAAATGGGGAGGGAAGAAGTTATATATAGCCCATAACAAAAAGAATGCAAGCCACAAGCGGCTACTTAACCAAAATGAGTCACAAGCGGCTATATAAAGTTCCAAAAAAATAAAGCATACAAATACATCAATTTGAAACTAGTAACAATAAATAGTTGGACTAGGATGACATTAAACTACGAATAAGTGCACAAAAAAACTGGATGTCTTGAATGTGGCTGCGAATACTGAACTGGACTGGCTCCATCATCTTTGGATTTGCCGATCCTCATGCTTAGGCACGAATCCTCTCCACAAGCAGGCTGTATCACGAACAACCTTCAAAACATGGATATTATAAGTAAAAATGAATCCAAGATTGATAGTCTATGTGAGTCAGAATACTCAGGAGGGGGAGGGAGGGAGGATGAATTAAGTATTAAAACTTTTTCGGAAACAACACACAACGATCATACAGTGTAGCGAAATAGATGACGGGATACGAATGCTTAAACTTGACAATCAGTATTATCACCTTAACAAAGTTAAGTAACACTCGTAGTAGATTTATCAACGAGAGTCAAATAGCTTTGATTCCAATTCCAAATGATAACTCAACTTAGTTTTTTGTTTGATTATGTTGTGATCTAAGTGCTGTAATTGATGATTCATTGATCAGGCAGAATTAATGAGCACAAAGAAAGTGGACACGGGATTATACTAGTATCCCTATAATTAATAACTTGTTAACTATGAGGTTAATCTAGTCCCCTGTAGGATATTTGAAACTCTGCACTATCTTTTGCTAGTACACATAGTTTCTCTGTTTGGGACCCTACTCTATGATACAAACTACGCATTTGAGCCTTCCTCTAGGTTACAATCCAAACTCAAAGATCTAACTCAAGACCTGCTACAAACTTCACAGGCCTAACTCTAGACTTGGTATAACCCTTAATTCAACTCTGAACTAGCTGCTCATCCCACTTGGGATCGGTTCCACTTATAGACTCTTATAGATCAAATACAAGACTAGATCTATGCTCTACGAGAATCAGCACTAGTTCAACTCTGAACTAGCTGCTCATCCCACTTGGGATCGGTTCCACTTACAGACTCTTATAGATCAAATACAAGACTAGATCTATGCTCTACGAGAATCAGCACTTGTAAAACATCTAGGAGCACACAAAGGTTTAGAATTCAAATGATGTGACTTTTGAAACAAAATTCAAAACCTTTACAAACCTGAGAAGAATGGAAATCGAACTGAAGAACTTTTAAGCTTTGATCACAAAAAATGCCTTGGTTGCAAATCGGTTTGTGTGTTTCCTCCTTCGTGTTCGTGTGTCGTCTTTGAAATAATAGGGTTTTCAAAATATATAGTCATAGTGATGAGAAATCGTGCAGGTTTGTTTCCAAAAATTAGTTTCTAGATATATGTTGAGTGACAATCAATATTATGTGAAATCTTTTTAATAATGGAAACAAATAATCATGCCTACTTCTAGAACATGCAAAACCAGTTATTTATGAGTCAAAACAGATGAAAAGATCTTTTTTTAAAATCATGACTCATTTGAAAATAATCCCAACATGAAATAGGAATTCAAAATCACATTTGACTTGATTAACTCAACTTTTGAAAACTCGTAGTTGTAATAGGACTGGTCAAATCATTGAAAATAGAGCAATTTAACACATTTTGAAAACCTTTTGAATTTGGTGCTCCCAAACATTTGAAGAGTGTCAATGGACATATCTTTACATTTGAATTACACATATTGATTATATTCAAACTTATTACAGCTCCATGTGGCTTTTATAGTGCTCAGACTTCACTAGGACTTGATTCTTTAATCTCTTCAAATAAGTTGGGCTAAGATGTGAATCTTCCTTGTGAAATGTCCCATGTATGAGTTTACCTGTTCATCAGTCTGTCACACTCACATAAAACACATCAAGGCACCTTATGCAAAATAGAGTTTGTTATAATCAAAACATAAGGAAATACAATATACACATGATAGTTCAATAAAGATATTGTATCATAATGAAAAATATATCTAGTTCTACTACAAAAACATAGTGCAATTTCAAAAAGATGGAAATGAACCCCGATAGAAATTATGATCCAGGTTTACCACCATTACTAACAATTTCTTAGAACAAACCATATCATTTTTCCATTTGGAAGGTTCTTGTCAATAAGTCAACACATCTATTGTATCATCAAAATTTGGAATGAAACTTCAACCCATGTAAAACATATCATTACATATGGAAGGATATCAAAGTTCTTCTCCAAATTCGAACTCTTTCAAGTTGAAAAGACGTAGTTAAGATCTTTTTATAAAGTCTTTAACCTTATCTCCCCTATAGTTTAGAATGCTCGATCTTTAGACAAACCTTCATTAAAAAAATGTGTCATATTTTCCTTCGACTTCATATAAGTCAAAAGTGATAATTCCATGTTCAAGCAAATTATTTAAGTTTAGTATGTCTCCTAATTCTATTAAAGGGCAAATTATTGACTATCTTGATAACAGCTTGATTATCGTAAAACAGGAATCGTGTTTATCTTAAACTTTTGTAATGAAAGATCTAAAATTAAGTCACTTATCCACTCTTCTTCATCAGCCGTAGAAGATAGAGAATAGAGTTTTGACTCCGTAAACGACAACATTATATGTGTTTATTTTTTTAGATTTCCATACTCAATGCAGTCAAAGAAAGCAAGATGGAGAGATGCGATAGCAACGCAACTATCCCACGACGTTGTCTTCACTTCTATCATCTTTTTTTGAAACGGCTTTTTGGGGCCTTGAGACTGCATCTTTAAAAAATCAAATATATATTATAAAAGATGATAATTTATGGAAAATAAAAGATGTAGTTCTTATGGTAGTCTTTTATTTCTGTTTTTAAATTATTTTTTTAATATTTTTATATTTATACTATAAGATAACAATCCTTGTAAAATAGAAGTGAGTTTAAGCAAAAGCTTTCTTTATAGGAGGTAAGTAAGACTTGTTTTGGACCCTCCCTGACCTCCCGCCTGTTGTTCCCTTTTCCAGAACCCTCCTTCCCCCATTAAATCTTTCATCCGCAAACCCTCCACCAGGCAACCTCCAAATTGTCAACCCCACACTCTCCTCCTTATTACACTCCACCATTGTATCCCTCCCATTCTCCGACACCAACACCTAGTATTATCACTAACCCCCGACAATTCGTGCCCACACAGAACACGAGTTCTTAATAGACAATCACAAGAGGATACAATCCGAATGGTAAATATGCTTACAGTCTCCCTCGCCTCTACCCCCACCTCGAATGTCTCCTTACTAATCGCAAAATACGACTCCGTCTCCATATGAAACCCCTCGATCTCGACCCTCGACATGGCCTCGATTGCAACCTTCGACGCTGGTGGCTGCTCGTTCCTCCCTCCTCCCTCCTCCCTCCGACCCCCTAACCCCACGTCCTCCATTCACCTCGATATGACTCAATTAGAAATCCGACACGCTCGTCGGTAATTGTTCAGATCCTCCTCCATCATCATAACACCACTCGTATCCACCTTGATGATCTGTTCCATCCCCCCTCCCCCCACCCGGTGGCTCCACGAAGGTGATTGACCGTGATTGGTCAAGGAAATTGATGCTTTGAGTGGATTCCATGTGGAGTGAACAAAATTGATGCCGAGGGGAATTCGAGGATGGATTTGGTACGGAGTGAACAAAATTGATTTAATTCGATGTCAAAAAATCCACAAAAATAATGAAACGTGAGTTGAATTGGTTGGAGCTCGATGGGTTGGATGATTAATGGGGGAGGAGATGAGTGGATCGGTTAGGGTTGAGTATGGCTTGAATTTGGAGTGTGTGTTGTGTTAGTTTAAGAAAGTGCGGTTAGGTTAAAATGAAGGTAGTGTAGGAATTTTAGGTCATTAGGAATCAAAATGAAAATCAAAGTTTGATTGGGTAGCTCAATGTGACATAAACTAATTAGGTACGAAGATGTGATTGCAACTCATCTAGGTAATTTTTCAACGATTCACCCTAACCAAAAAACTTTTTACTTTTATATAAATTTTACTATATATTCCTTTCGATCCAATTTGATTATAACAGTTTGATTATGCGTATTTGTCAAAACGAAGTTTGACTCATATTACGGGACGATTAAACATCATTTTTTTTTTAAAAATAAACACTAATAATAATTTAAGTTATATATTTCAATCTGATGTCAGTTACATAATTTTCTTTCATCATTAAGATTACAAACGAAATTTCTCAAAATATATGTTGAACTATGAAAAAAGAGTCAAAACGTTATAATTAAATTGGGACGAAGAAAGCATATAATATAGTCTGGAGGGAACTATGGGACAAAAGAAACGACAATATGGATACTTTCCTTCAGACACATCTGAGGAGAATGAATCCACATACTTTTGCTTTTAGCATTTTCCCTTATTTGTGTTAGACCATTGATAACAGTTTCTCTATCCCTATCCTTAAAATATCTTGTAGTTCTCACTGTTTTTATTTTACTAGAACTAGAATAAAGCTGAAAATGTAATGAATTGTTTTTGAGATTCAATAGTTGATAAAAAACAACAATATGGATACTTTACTTTAGACATGTCTGAGGAGAATGAATCCACACACTTTTGCTTTTATCAATTTCCCTATTTTTTTCTTAGACCACTCATAACAGTTTCTCTATTCTTCTCCTTAGAATACAATATTACAGTGTTATTCTTTTTATATATATAGATTTAATTTTTTACTCGGTTATATAAAAGATTCTATCGATTCCCTATATAAAATTGCACAATTTTAATATATTGATTTTACATATTGTGTTGAGATATTTATAAACTCTCTCCGTCCTATATATATTGCGAAAAGTTAATTTGACATGATAATTAAGAAAATGCATCGACTTACTACTTTTTTCCTATTTTATCCTTTTGAATGAGTTTTACTTGTGAGTGGGTTGAGAAAAAAAAAGTGGAGTAGAATTATGGATGGGTAGAAAAAGAAATAATAATGATGGTGAAGGTAATGTAACATAAGGTAGGGATATTAGAGATTTTTAACCATTTAAAACTTATCATATATATAATCGTTGCAATTCATGTGGGACTGTCATATTTATTAATGTGTCATAATTTATTTAAAATAGAGAGAGTATTATAAACACTTTTTATTTAATTTATTTTTATATATTTGATGTTAATAAACCTCAATTTAGAATATATTATATATAATAACAATATTTCAATTTTTACAATAATATTATTTATTTTATTTTATCTAAAATAATTCAATTTTTAGAATATTTGTACTTTTTCCTATCAAATTTTTAATTTTATAATATTTTAATGATATATAATGATATAGGGAATCAAGTAGGGATAAGGATTTGATGCGTTTTTGACAAATTCCTTATATATAGGGATAGGAAGGCATATAGAAAAACTATTATTAATGCTCTTAATAAATTAATCTTTTCTTAAAAATGTATGTTTTTATCAAAAGAAGAGAGAAGCTTTGGGACAATTCTTGAAAGATCTAATTTCAAGCATATACCACCAATTAAATTTAATTCCCATGAAATCCCAATTTATTAAAAAAACCCACGCTACCCTCCACACCTACTGTCCCTCACTTCTTTTCCCCTCCGCCGTCGACGACCTCATCCTCCCTCTTCTACCTCCCATACGTCGTGCCGTCACTCGTCCTCTTCACTCAACCTAATTCAACCGAACATCATTCCCATTAATCACTCTCATCATTATCAAGGTTGATGCCGAGGAAGAGGCAACTATCGTGACGATAGGGAAGCGGGAGATTGGGGCGTGGACGAAGGTGAGGGAAGGGTTGATGAGGATGGTGAGGAGTTTGGGGAAATGGACGGAATTGGTGACGACGGCTTCGACTGTGGTTCGTGAAGATGATGACCATCATCATAGTTGGAGAGGGAAGGTGAGGGGGAAAGTTGAATCAGAAGTGATTACCAACACATATGTTAATTCTCACGTCCGTCCAAATAAACTAGTATGTCAAGTTAAAAATAAACTACTACATTAAAAACATAAGTAGTACATATATGTAAATAAATTAGTACACTTGGTTAAAATATAACCAGCACCTTGGTGCAAATAAATTAGTACGTTTTGTTAAAGAGATAATGGTACGTATGTGCCAAAAAATCTAGTACGTCTATGCAAAATTTAGTACGTTAAAATTGATTTTTTCACATGTACTAGTTTCAGTCGTAATAATATGCCTATGCAAAATATAGTACGTCAATATTGGATCGTCAAAAAATGAATGATAAATCTTGGGTGAAACCAATCTAGGAAGACATAAAGTAAAAAAGTAGTCCGTCAACAAAGTAATAGGTCCGTGCAAAAATGACATACTATTTTATTATTTGGATCTGACTTGTTGAGGCACGAATCTTCTCACCACATCTTCAACTCAAAAGACAAGGATGATAAAATCATGGGCGAAAGCAAATCAAAGTGATGGTCTTTGATGATGATGATGATCTATGAGATATGGCAATGTCGCAACAAGAGAGTTTTCCAGCAGGAACATACTCAAGTGGCCGCTGCTGTGGAACGTATCTGAAGGGTGATCAAAGGATGAATGCAGAAGATTATTAGCAGTGTTAGATCATGTATAGGGCTGTTGATGCTTCATTTTTTGTATACATGATGTTTTGTTTGCCGCTTATGCTATGTTCATTTAGAACTGAGTATCCTTGCGGTGCTAGGTTGTACATTCTTGTTTCTCACAACGGACTCCGGTCTAGTGAGCTTAGAATGTACTATCATGGTATGCTTTGGGTTACTTAGTGTTTAAAAAGGCATACGGCTAGAGTATCATCTATACATGGAGTGTTTCTTTTTTGGTAACTTTTTCTCCATGATTGTGGAATAAAAATCTTATTTTATATTTTAAAAAGTTTGATCAAATTGTTCAATCAAATCAAATCAATGATGATGATGATGATCGATGATGGAGAGGATGATGATCGAAGATGATGATGATAGAAAATGAGGAGGTGTGACATTGATCGATATGGAAGGGGAAAGAAAGAGAAGCAAACAATGGAAAAATATCATGGAAAGAGAAAAAAGAGAAGAAAATAATGAAAAAAAAATTGAAAAAGAGATAAATTAAGAAAGATTAATTGTTTTTGTGTAAAAGTGACATTGTGTGAAAACAAAATTTTCTTTATGATGCTTTCTTGAAAATAAATCTCTAAATTATTATCTATTAAAATTTTCACAAAAAGTTTTGGATGTGTGTGGGACTTCATGTCTAGCATCTCAACCTCAACTAAGCGCTTAACACAATGTTTTCATCAAACTTAAAAAAAGAAAAAACCAAAACCACAATACACCATATAATATTGTAAAATACTAGGTGTGAGTTGAGAATGGTCTTTAACATACAACCAAATTACATTAGCGTCGTTTGTTCAAAAAAAAAAAAAAAAATAAATAAATAAATAAATTAACGTTGCTTGTTTGAAGGATAAAGTTAAAAATATCATTAATAATTTACAAAAATTTATTGATATATGATTATATGATTATCTTAAATACAAATCAAAATTCACATTAATAAACATAACTACTTAAACTATTTTCTATCTAACAAAATGAGTGAAGTATTTTTATGTATATCAAAGAACCTAATTTCTTCCTTGACCAAAAAAAAAAATAAATAAATAAAAAAATAAATAAAAATGAATATAAATATAAATATTTGTTGATAATATATGGGATGTGAAACCGGTTAAGAGTTGTTTTTCTTCAAACTTGAAGAACGGAATTGATGTCTTGCGGTGTCCATATCCACTTTGTGAAACCAACACTCAACGAAGCAAAACTCCCATTCCTTCGATTCCGTGCCCTGCCGCGACTGATGTGAGGTACGCAAACCCCAATATTCAGTCTGTGATGGTTGATTGTTTGATTTTTTCGATATCTCGATTTCTTGTAAGGGTTTTGATATCAATATTAGGTTTATGTTATCCTGCCCAAGTCGTTCTTTGCTGAATCGAGCAACGAATCACTTTTTTGATCGAGAGAGCACACATCACGATTGAAATTAGCGATTGAATGAAACACTAATCTTGGGGTGCTATTAAACCTTATGGGAAATTCCTATTACACGATAGAAATTTGGAGAGGTGGGGGAGATTTTTTGCGGAGCCACCGGTGTTGCTGATTAACTTCGAACTTATCATTTGATCCACTTCGTTGCAGTTAATCACTTCTATGTGAACACTGCTACCGAATATGTTAGGATTAATAGAGATAACGGACAAAAAGTGGTGTATTCAAGCTTTCATAATTGAATCTTGACGTCTTCGAAATAGTCAAACAGGAATACTCATTTGGGGCTGTGACTGTGATGTTTTATGATTTTATGTTAGACATAATCAGTAAATATCCGATAATTCCTTATGATGGAATCAGCATAATGGAAGACTTCAGCAAATCATCAACTATCATTAAGTATAAAAATACAAGAAATGCATGCCCATCACATAGTAGCATTCTGTTTTTTGTCGCTTGTCGGAATTAAGTCTTCCTCAACCAATATCCTCATGCCTTAGCCATAGTTTTCTTCTTTGATGGGAAAAAGAAGAAACATATGCCTTCTTTGAAGTAGTTTCAAAGGATGATAAAAAAATCAAGAATTAGGCTATTGATATTGGTGTATTGGGGACCCAACCGTAAATAACCTCCATGAACCTCAAATAGCTAACTCATGGTTCCATACGCATCCTAACCGATTCCCATTATGTCTAGTTGGGTCATTATTTGGTAACCACTCAATTAGTCCATGCCTATAATCAGAAGCATGGTTTACATAATCGTAATCAGAATCAAAATCGGCAAAATCCCAAACCGATTCAAATTCGTTGAATCAGCCGAATCGAACTAATTCGGTTCAAGCCTATTTTTGATCAATTTCACATCTTTAAGTGCTTCAAACTTCAAAATACATACATACAATATTCAACATCATTAATTGCATCCCCTTATCAATGATTTCTAAATCGGAAAAAAGAAGAGTGACGATGCTCCTTAAAATATTCTCTATAATATCTAGGATTTCTGATGAATCCTCATCAAGATCCCGAGTTTCTTCACATACAAGTTGATCTCACCACTATCATGGGAGTGACTCGAGCTATTATCGTTAGGTAGTAGACAAAATAAGAGAATAAAGTTCTTTTTGTTTGTTTAAAAAAGCTAGACAAAGCATTGGTTAAGTCTTTTCGTTTCCTTTTTTTTTTCTCAAAATATGCAGAATCACCTAAATCAGACCAATTCACCCACGAATCGTCCGATTCAACATCGATTTAGACCGATTCATGGCATTTTCCTCAAAATTGATAAAGGAAAAAACCAATCTGATTCGTCGATTAATCACCTGATTATGTAAACCATGATCAGAAGCAAACCAATTAAGGTTACTTGAATAGACCACTTTAGTACTTGTCCGTAAATAGCATAATATAAACAGCTGTTGAATATATATAGCCCACTAATGTAAAATGTAATATCATGAAGACATTTTCTAACAATCTTCCACTTGGGCTACATCATAGTTGTTAAGGCGTCGTCTAGGCAACACCTAGGCATCTAGGCACTCAAAATCTTGTTCGTCTTGCTCTCGTCTTGACTTTTAGAGCAAGGTGGGCGCCTTAAATGCCTAGGCGTCGACTTGGGCGCTTAGGTAAGACCTTTGACGCCTTGGGGCGCCTTGAAAGTAAGGGATTAAGATTTTTTTTTTGTTTAAAGCTTTGTTAAAAAAATATTAAAAGCAGAGAGGTAAGTAATGTAAAATTCACATTTGTAAATTTGAAACACAAGATATGGTAAGTCGCTTACCATGTGGGGTGGAGTGATCCCTTATGTGCAATGGCCAATTGATGGCCAATTGATGTATAAATTTGCATGGTTGGTTTGTATTGTTGCCTCGTCGCCTTATGGACGACTAGGCAGGTACCTAGTCGCCTAGGCGTTTCTGAACCCCCGACTCGCCTTGTTGCTTTGATGCCTTGATAACTATGGGCTATATATAAGTTCTGAAACATTCATATCATATATTCTATAAGTGCACAACTGTATGTTATTTATCTTTAGATTTTACTTTAGCTACAATCTGGTCCATTTTCTACATCAGCACAAGATTATGGCGGCTTTTGTCACTTCCGGACGTAATAAACCTTCCAAAATCATTATGCCAATATTTTTGATGACGTAGATCAAGCATGGAAGAGTGGCATGGACATTACATGCATTATGATCTCCAGCATGCCTATTTCCAACTGGTAGAACATTAATCCTTTTGAGATCAGTTCATTAGATCAATACATAATGCAAAACCACAAACTATGCACTATATATACATTCAGAGATAAACAATAGAAACATTTTCTTTATTCTGCATAAATGAAACATATAGATGGTCAGAAGACTTAGAATGAACTCCCACTAAATCAAAGTCTCTTCAACCAGCACAACTCCCATATGAGTTGTGTGCTCATGAAAACCTTTACGCACTAAACCCTTGGTGGATTGCAAGCATGTAGTTTATCCCAATGTGTTCAATCAAAATCTGACCACTTCGAACCCTTTCTTTCACAACATGTCAATATGCTTTGATTTTGTAGAACTTCTGTTGTTGGAATACAACACTGCTGATTTGTTGTCGCAATATATTTTTAATGGCCTTTCAATGCCATTAATCACTTGCAGCCTTGAAATAGTTTTGCAGTCATATTCCATGATTAGATGCCTCATAACTAGCTATGAATTCAGCGGTCATGGTATTTGAAGCTATGAGTGTCTGCTTTGCACTTCTCCAAGAGATAGCTCCTCTTGCGAACATGAAAATATAACCTGATGTGGATCGTTCACTGTCTTGGCACCCAGCAAAATCGGAATCATAATATCCAATGATCTCTAGCTTTTTTAGATCTATGGTAAGTGAGCATGTAATCCTTTGTTCTCTTTATATACCACATAACCTTTTTGGCTGCCTTCCAATGATCCATTTCCGGATTACTTAAGTATGTTCCTAACACTTCCACTACAAACGCTATAATAGGACGTGTGCAAACTTAAGCATACATTAGACTTCCTATAGCCGATGCATAGGGAATGTTATGCATTTCCTTTATTTCAAGTTCATTTTTGGGGTACTGCCCGATATAAAATTTATCTCCTTTGGCTATAGGTGTATCTTCTGATTTACATTCCTTCATGCCAAATATTTCCAAAATCTTTTCGATGTAGCTCTTTTGTGATAACCCAAGAATACCCTGAGAGTGATCTCGAAATATTTGTATACCTATCACAAAAGATGCATCTCAAAGATCTTTCATCTCAAAATTTTTAGTGAGAAAAATTTCTTGGTTTCGTGTAATCACTACTGGTAAGCAAAATGTCATCGACATACAAAATCAAGAAGATAAATTTACTCCCACTTAACTTATGATATACACAAGCTTCCACTACATTCACTTTAAAACATAAGAAATGATGACATGGTGAAGCTTGTGATACCATTGATGAGAAGCCTGTTTAAGATCGTAGATGGATTTCTTTAGTTTACAAACCATGGACCTTGGGTCTCCTATCACAAAGTTTTGTAGTTGATTCATATAAATCATCTCATCTATGCTTCCATTGAAAAACTTTGAACTCTCAAGTCAAAATGAGCCACAAATGCCATAATTACTCTAAAAGCATCTTTTGAAGAGGCTGGAGAAAAAATCTCTTTATAGTCAATGTCTTTCTGGTAAAGAAATAGGAGATTAGGGTAACTAAGTTCAACAAAAGGGCTAGAGTTTAGGCTGAGTGTAGATGGAACAAGATAAACTAGGGTTTACGAAGAAACCTTGAAATAAAATTCTGGAATTCAAATAAAAGATGTCACAATATAACCTCATGCAACCTTTTAATAGTTGCTTAGAAAATACTAATCTTAGAAAGAAATCTAAAACAGAAAACTTACTGAAGAGCATCCAAATAAAGATGGAAAACAATCAAAGCTAAATAAGAAAACTTAAAAAGAAAACCAAACTAGGAAATTATAACAATAAAAGCTGCATAATAAATAGATGCTCTGCATCAATCCCCCTTGGTTAGAAAAAGAGTCGACTCCAATGAGTAGGCTTTGGCGTATTCCTAGATATCTGGGTCAACTCTCTTTAGCTCTTTTTCAGTAATCCATGTACTTTGATGGTTTGTCAAGCCATTTCACCAAAAAACGCTTGTAATGGTTGCCTCGTCTGGATCTCACTTCTTTGACATCTAATACATCTTCAACAATATCAGTCTTTGACTTTGGTAGCTGCTGGACTTGAGCTTCTATGCTTGTTACTTGACCGTCAAATACATGAAATGGATATAAATCAGAAACATTGAAAACTGGATAGATTTGTAGTTCAGTTGGTAGCTCAATTAAGTAGGCATTCGAGCTAATCTTCCTCAATACCTTGCAAGGTCCAGACTTCCAGGCCTTTAGCTTATGATAAGTACCCTTGCGAAATCTTTCATGTCTCAAGTGCACAAATACTTGATCACCTTCTTTGAATTCTTGTTCTTGCCGGTGTTCATTAGTAGTAGTAGCATATTTTGCGTTGCTTGCCTTTCAAGCAGCTCTCACCTCATCATGAATCTTTCGAATGTGATCAGCAAACAATTCCCCTTCAGCACTCACTCTGGCTTCTTGTGGTAACGGCACCAAATCAAACACGTGTTGCGGTTTCAATCCGTAAGCCGCCTCAAATGGTTTCTTTATACTCCGATTAACAGAGTTATTATATGCAAAATCAGCCTGGGATATGATCAAATCCCAAGTTCTTGTATCGTTTCCAACAAGACATCTCAACATATTACCTAAACTTCGATTCACAACTTCTGTTTGGCAGTCCGTTTGTGGATGACAAGTACTGGAATATTTCAACTCTGTCCAAATCTCCGCCACAGGGTCCTCCAGAAATGCCCCATAAACTTCACATCTCTATCAGAAACAATAGAAGACGGAACACCAAGCAACCTTACAACCTCACGAAAGAATAATTCAGCAATGTGCGATGCATCAGAAGTTCTGTAACATGGGATATAATGTGCCATCTTCGAAAAACGATCCACAACAACAAATATAGAGTCGAATCCTTTCGATGTCTTTGGGAGTCATAGAACAAAATCCATACTCAAATGGATCCATGCTGCATCGGGCTCAGGTAAGGGAGTATACAGACCTGTGTTTTGAGCAGTACCCTTGCCGAACAAGCAAGCTGGACACCTCACCAATTTCTCCACATCATGACGCATACCTGGCCAATAATAGCGATCAGTTACCATTGCTAGAGTCTTGTCTCTGCCAAATGTCCTCCCAAGCAATTCCCATGAAGTTCCCTAATGATCTGCCCTTGTAAAGAACCTTCTGGAATGCATAATTGGTTACCTTTGAAGAGATTATCATTATGCAGCCTAAAGGGTAAGTTCGCAGCTCGTGCCGTACTCTATATTGTTAATGATCTTGCTGAAATATGGATCTGAACCACATTGATTTTTCGACTCCTCAAAGCCAACTGCTTGAGTGCTCAAAACACCCAAGATCAGAGTTCTTTTACTCAAAGCATCGACCATTATGTTCGACTGTCCAGATTTGTACTTCAGTGAAAAAATAAACTCGTCAAGAAAAGAACTCCATCTGGCATGCTTGTCGCTAAGCTTCTTCTTCTGAGAGTGCAAGCACCTTAATGCTTGATGATCGGAATAAACAACAAACTCTCAATAAGCTAAATAATGCTGCCAATGCAGAATAGCTCTTACCAGAGCATAAAATTCCAGATCATAGGTTGAATAGTGGCGTCTGGAGTCAGTCAACTTCTCACTGAAAAACTGCACAGGCCGTCCATCTTGGCTAAGAACTGCTCCACCCTGTATGTGAAGCATCACACTTCACCACAAGCAACTTCTCAAAATCTGGTAGTGCAAGAACTGGTGCTCCCGATATTAGAAATTTCACTTTTCCAAAGGCCTTTTGTGCAGCATGTGACCATTCAAATTCACCTTTTTTCAAACTTTCAGTTATAGGACTCATAATGAACTGAAGTTTCGAATAAACCTTTTGTAAACTGACGTGAGGCCATGAAATCTTCGTACTTCTTTGATAGATTTAGGTGCTGGCCACTCAAAAATTGCACGAACCTTCTCTGGATCAGGTTTCAGCCCTTCTCCTGACACGATAAAACCCAGAAATACCATCTCTACTTGCACAAAACTGCACTTCTTCAAATTGATATAGAGCTGTTCTATTTGTAGTACTTCAAAGACTAGCCGTAAATGTTCCAAGTGCTCCTCTTTAGTGTGGTTATATATCAAGATATCAAAGTAAACCACGACAAAAGAATTTAATAAAGTCTTGAGTACCTCTGTCATAACCAGCATGAATGTGCTTGGTGCATTAGAAAGGCCAAACGGCATCACCAACCACTCAAATAACCCATCGGGTGTTTTAGAGGCTGTCTTCCATTCATCTCCACTCCTCATTCGGATTTGATACTATCCTCTTTCCAAATCAATTTTGGAGAACATGGTAGAACCAACCAATTGATCAAGCATCTCTTCTAGCCGAGGAATAGGGAAACGATACTCGACTGTGATTTTATTTATCACATGACTGTCAACATACATCCTCCATGAGCCGTCTTTCTTAGGAGTTAATAGAGCTGGGCAAGCACAAGGACTCTTGCTTTTGCGCACCAAACCTTTCTCTAGTAACTCCTCTACTTGTCGTTGTATCTCTGCTCGCTGCACCGGCGGCATCCTGTATGCTGGCAGATTGGGAAAGGCTGCTCCTGGTACCAAATCAATGACATGTTGGATGCTTCTTAATGGTGGTAAACTCTTAGGCGAATCTCCATTTACTACCTCTGCAAACTCCTTCAAAAGTTGTTGAATTTCAGGAGCATGTTTAGGCAATTCAGCAACCTGGTCACTCTTCAACAATCTATTCATCAGAGCATACATGACTCCCGTTTCACCACTTTCAAATTCAAAGATTTTGGCAGTCGAATAACCACTAATTTTGTCAGTTTTGCAGGCTGCCAGTTGCGTCCTTTCCTCCTTGAGGGGGTACAAAGTATACCTCCTGTTGTCTTTGTTGAATGAATATGTATTTGTCCTTGTTTTGTGATCCATATCATGATCAAACAGCCACGGCATTGGGAAGTTACCGGAAGCCCTTTCTTTAACCACCCAATCCTATAAGGATGTGGATGTTTATTTGTAGTAAGTTTTAGTTTGTCCACGGCCTCCTTTGAGATTATATTCTCCATGTTTCCTCCATCAATGACAAGGCCACAAACTTTCCCTTCACAGATTACACGTGTACAAAAAATGCTTCGCTTTCTCCAATCTTCATCTTTCTCCTCCGTTCTTGTTGTCATAACCCTTCGAATCACCAAAGACTTGCCTTCAACAGGGTGAACATCGACTTCCTCAATTCCCTCCTCATAGTCATCATACTCATCCTCAACTTTTGCTAAGTTCACTCTTCTTTGTGGGCAAGAAAAAGAAATATGTCCTTGCTCTCCACAAGTAAAGCAATGAACCTGTGAACTGCTGCCTCCTCTGTTTGTAGCAGATCTGGAAGTATTTTTGCCACCATAAGGTATCATACCTTTACCTTTATCACCCCTCACTGTTGATTGCGCCTCCAATAGCCTTATTAGGTGCAACAGCCCCTCGATAACTTCGTGGATCAGTGTGAGAACCTCAGGCAGGCTCTGAGTTACTGTGTCGATTGCTGCAGTATAAAGGTTTTCGAGCACCATAGCGTGCGATACACTTTTCTGCAGCCAAAGCATATTGTCGAGCATCTTCCAGGTTGAATAATCGCACTACGCCCATCTCATCTCAAATAGAATTATTTAATCCAGCGAGATAGCGAGACGTGAGTTGCTCATTAGTCTCAGTTAGTCTAACACGGATTGATAGATTATTGAACTCCGTCATGCACTCCTCAACAGACTTGTATGTTGCTTCAAACAGTGGAATTTTTAATACAATTCCATTGTATAATCAGCAGGTAAAAACTGCTTTCATGGCTTCGCTTTCATATGTTCCCAAGTATTGATTTTTGGCTTTCCTTGACGAGTACACTGCACTTCAACTCTCTTCCACCATTGAAGTGCAGTACCCTTCAATTTTAGCTTCACAAACAGCACTTTCCGACTTTCTTCCATGGTTGCCCACTGAAAATAAGTCTCTAAACTCGATTCCCAATCCAAATAGTCTTCAGGATGTAGCTTCCCGTGAAAACCAGCAACTTCAATCTTAATGCCCCCGCCATTCAGCTCCAGGGCATGTGGCAACCTTTCTTCCAATCCACCTCTTACTGCTCGACTTGTAGTTCCAGTGCCATGGAAAAGGTTCTCCTCCTCGACTCCATCCTCGTCATTTGGACTATCTAAAAAGTCGAAGGTGTTGTGGTTACCTTCCGGAATCACCATTCAGGTTCCCACGGGTTCCTGACGCTGCAAGGCTTGCACTGCCCAGGTCAAATCCTCAATCATTCACCTCATCTCAGCTAACTCTGCTTGTTGAGGTTGATCACCTCTCCCTCTACCTTTACTGCGGCCAACCATAGTGACATAATAAAAGAGCGTAGGATCTAGTGCTCTGATACCACTTTGGTGTAAAAATAGGAGATTAGGGTAACTAGGTTCAACACGAGGTTTAGAGTTTAGGTTGATTGTGGATGGAACAATATAAGCTAGGATTTATGAAGAAACTTTTGAAATAAAATTTTGGAATTGAGATAAAAGATGTCATAATATAACCTCATGCATCCCTTTTATACTAGCTTAGCAAATACTAATCTTAGAAAGAAATCTAAAACAGAAAACTTACCGAAGAGCATCCAAATAAAGATGGAAAACAATCAAAGCTAAATAAGGAAACTTAAAGAAAACCAAACTAGGAAACTATAATAATAAAAAGCTGCATAATAAATAGATACTCTGTATTACTTTCTTTTGAGTGAAACCTTTTGCAACTAGATGAGCCTTGTATCTTTCGATATTGCCTTGTGAATCCTTTTTTGTTTTAAATATCCATTTTCAATCAATCGGTCTCGCATTCTTTGGTAATTCGACAAGATCCCAAATACCATTGTCTTTCATAGATTTCATTTCGTCTTTCATGGAATCTATCCATTTTTGAGCATTTGAACTTCCTAGAGTTTGTTGGAGGTTGATTGGATCATCTCCATCAAGCTATAACATTTTCATGCTCTTGAAGAAACACAACATAATCATCTGAAATTGCACTTCTTGGTTCTCTAGATGATCTTCTTCATGGCACTTCTTGAATTTGTTGAGTTTGTTCCATAGAACCGCAGGGAAAACCTCATTATTGTCTTGTTCCATATTGTCAGGAATAGGACCCTGATCGTTATTCGATTTTACTGAAGATGTGTCTTTAGATATGATTATACTTGGAAGAGGAACAAGATTCTCTTCATCAAAGACAATATTCCGTATTTTATTTTTCCCCAGAAACTCAGCATCCTCATGGAATCTCGCATTTCCCATCTCAAAGAGGGATCTGGTAGTGGGATTATAAAACTTATGGCCATGAGAGCGTTCAAAATATCCAACAGAATAACAACTAACCGTTCTGTCGAGCTTCCTTTCATTCGGCTTATAAGCCCTAACCTCAGCTGGACAACCCCAAATGTGCAAATGCCTAATGCTAGGCTTCTTTCCTGTCCATAGCTCATAAGGGGTTTTGGGTACTGCTTTACTTGGAACTCTATTAAATATATACACTGTAGTCTTTAGTGCTTCTCCCCAAAGTGATTCGGGTAGAGAAGAATGACTAATCATACTTCTCACCATATCCTTAAGTGTTCTATTTCGCCTTTCTGCAACACCGTTCATGCTAGGTTTCCTGGCATTGTGTATTGTGGGACAATTCCACATTCCTTTAGGTAGATAGCAAAGGGTCCTGGATGTTGTTCACTAGATCCACCAAACCTATCATAGTATTCACTACCATGGTCAGATCTAATGGTTTTAATTTTCTTGTCTAGTTCAACTTCGACCTTATATTCTTTAAACACGTTCAATGATCGTGACTTCTCATGTAACAAATATGGGTAACCATATCTTGAATAGTTGTCTATGAACGTTATAAAATATTGTTGACCATTTCAAGAAGCCGTAGGGAATAGCCCACATGTATCAGTGTGAATAAGTTCTAAGACGTCAGTAGCTCTGTTAGAACCTATTTTCTTTGTGTTTGCCTGTTTTCCTTTAATGCTCTCAATGCACTCTTGAAGATCGTTTAAATCCATCGGTCCAAGAATTCCATCATCCACGAGCCTCTGAATTCTCTGTTTAGAGATGTGACCTAAGCGCTTGTGCCAAAGAGTCGCAAAATTCTCATTTAATTTCCGCTTTGTACCTTGTGCACTAAGTGCAAAAAGTCATTACCAATACCAATAATAACAAGCATATAAAGATTATTATCAATCAAGGAACCAGTGCCAACAATTTTTAAATTCAAAGGAAGATTAACTTTATTATTTCCAAAAGTACAAGAGTAACCACAACGGTCCAAATTAGAAATAGAAACCAAATTCCGTCTAAACGATGGTGCTACAAAAGTCTCCGTCAAATTCAAATAAACACCAGTCTGTAACAACAATCTAAAATTTCCGATCACTTGTACTGGAACTTTCTTGCCATTGCCTTCAAGATGTATCTCTCACCATCATCTGGCGGTCGGCTCCATAGGCAACCCTGCATAGAAATACTTATGTGAATAGTAACTCTCCTGAATCTATCCACCCTGTATCCTTAGGTCCAGAAGCTAAATTAACTTCAGAACAAACAAATGTGAGAGTCTTACCCTTCTTTTCACGCCATGCAGCATATTTGGAACACTCTTTCTTCACGTGTCCACTCTTCTTGCAAAAGTGGCTGGTAAATGCTTGATCCTGTTTCTTTTGTTTCTTTTGCGTGGGCAAACCATTTTCTCTATCCTTAGCTATCTTCTTTCTCTTATTCTGAGAGGTGGATGCCAAGTGAGAACTATCACTCCTATCTCGTTGTAGCCTTTCTTCTTCTTGCACACAGTGAGCAATGAGCTCATTAAGAGTCCATTTATCTTTTTGGGTGTTATGCCTCACTACAAATTGTCTGTATTGTGTCGGAAGAGAAATGAGAACCAAGTGCACGAGCAAATAATCAGATAGCTCTAGCTTTAGTGCCTTGAATTTCCTAGCGAGATTAGACATCTGTATGATGTACTCCTTATGTTCCACTTACCTTGTACCTCATAGTGACGAGTCTAGCCAATGTGCTACTCGTCTCTGATTTTTCATTCTTGGCCAAAAATTGCTCAATTTCTGTTAGGAACTTCTGGGCATTTGTGCTCTCAGCAATAGAGCCCCGAAACACCTCAGGTATGGTGCGTTTCATACTCATTCGACACATGCGATTTGAGCGTTCCCACTTCTCGATGTTATTTATATTTGGATTTTCTGTAGTACTGGTGGGTTTCTCATTCCTTAACTCAAGGTTTAAATCCATGCAATTGAGAACAATTTCAACGCTCTCTTTCTATAGCTTAAAGTTCGTCCCGTTTAGCATGGGAATCATGTTGAGTTGGGCCGAAAAGTTAGCGGCAGTAGCAGAAACTGTATAGAAAACAAAAGCATAAAATACTCAACATTCATGTCATATTGAATACAAGCTCATAATCATATAAGATACCTAGAACAATATTGACACTTAGTCTTTGAACCATGATCATCAATTTGTAAGTGGTACTCTTATCATAGTCATGAAATACTGACAATAAATCATGTCAAACTACAGTCTTCCTTTGGGACGATTATTGGTCACATGGAAAGACCTTATGATCATCAGATATTTATTACCACATGTATATTTATCACTTGGCCAATTAATAAGCCTCCTTTGAGCTGATCATTGTTTTGCATAAATGACAAATATACTTATCAATTCATCTCGGAACAGATTCATATCTATGACAGAGGTTACTTTGGCAACAATATCATTTCGATAAATCCGTCATGATTATCAAGACACATAACCACGATTATAATCCTTGAAACAATGCTAACACATTTTATTTCTTATTCAAGTAACAGTGTTCTGTCCTTTCAAAACAGTGATTGCAGAAACCGAATTGTAACCAAGTTCATCTCACATGATTTATTTCACATTCCTAAAAATTGAACCCAGGATCGATGTTGTTGTATATAAAGCAGCTATTTCCAGAATTCTTACCATACACCAAACGTTAAAGAATTCATCCAAATGAAAGGCATGGTTTCAAGAAATCAAAGCAACATAGTTTCTGAAGAACTTAGACTGCAAAACCTCAATGATTCAGTATGATTAGCAAATAGCTCTGATACCATTTTCCGATAATTCCTTATGATGGAATCAACATAATGGAAGACTTAAGCTAATCATCAAAGATCATACCTGTCTCCATAGTAGCAATCTGTTTTTTGTCGCTTGTCGGAATTAATTCTTCCTCAACCAATATCCTCATAGCTTAGCCATAGTTTTTTCTTTGATGGGAAAAAGAAGAAACATATGCCTTCTTTGAAGTAGTTTCAAAGGATGATAAAAAAATCTGGAACTAGGCTATTGATATTGGTGTATGGGGACCATAACCGTAAATGACCTCCATGAATCACAAATAACTAACTCATGGTCCCATACGCATTGTCCCAACAGATTCCCATTATGTCTAGTTGGGTCATTATTTGGTATCCGCTCAATTAGTCCATGTCGTTAATCAGAAGCAGACCAATTAAGGTTACTTGAATAGACCACTTTAGTACTTGTCCATAAATAGCATAATATACATGGTTGTTGAATATATGTAGCCCACAAATGTAAAACGTAATATCGTGAAGATGTTTTCTAACATTTTTTCCCAACTAAAGGATCCCTTTGCAGAGGTTTGGGTCTCGCATGTTTGCAATTTTATTGTCATACGAAATGCATAATATGTTTGGACTTTGGACGTACAATTCTGTGTGTACAGTAATATCATGATTTTGCTTTTAATATTTGCAGGTTTCTGTTTGTATCACAGCTGATAAAATTCATTTGTGATTCGTCTCTGCATGGGTTACTTTTGTCTGCTGGAAGCCGTTGGAATGATTCATTATACCGTTACTTGTTGGATATAATCTTGTCTACAAATTTCCAAAAGTTTGTTGTCTAGCGGGTGAATGGGGGACTTATTACACATTTTGAAGACAAAGGAGAACCAAAGTGCTAGGATGGTTATTGAGAACAGTGGACCAAGGCAGGCTATTGCTATTATCCCCATGAAATCTCCAGAGAAGTCGTTGAAACGCATTGGCCTGATGGATCATAGCGTATTTGGTATGGGTGCTGCAATTCAGATTGGCAAGTTTCTATTGAAAATGGCTGCCCTTGAGGCATTGCGACGGTTCTCAAAGGCTCACTGCCCGCCAATCTGGCGTGGTATTCAAGCATTACAAATATTTTGCTATCACCCTTGTAGTTGGATTCAGAAGTGGGCTCCCTTCAAGTGGTTATTTGGATGCTTAAAGGTTGGTTTGCACTTCCAGAGTTTTAGATGACTTTAAGACATTAGCATTGAAACTTTTTTAATGGGTATTTGATGTGTAATTATACACCGATGTTAGAGCGTTTATGAGCTGCTTTCATGATTCCATCAAAAACAGGATGTAAATTTACCTATATGATATCAGCAGTTAATAGAATGAGTTATACTTTACCTAGGCATCTAACTATCTACAAGTGGAGCAGTAGCATTTGCTGAACACCATCATTTTTCTAGAAGAAGTGTACTCTATCCTGCGATCTATTGTTAATGGATGGAGAAATTTCTTGCACTTGCACAAGCTATGTGTTTGTCTTTGGTGTTCCTGTCTTAACACTTGATCTGTAAGATTCTAGGTTGAGTTGCATTCTAAAAGATTGTTTTTCTTTGGCATACAAGCACGACTAGCTGAACCCTGATCTTTGATTTTGGTACTACAATCTTTGATCTTACTTTCATATATCGCTGTGATTCATGTACTTGTGTCCAGTGTCCCATATCTTAGAAAATAGGTTATGGGTATGGTTAGTGTGTACTTTGACAATCGAACTACATACCATGGGTCCTCTTGGGTGATCCGTGAGATGTTAATGTATTGTCGAGGCGTCATAAGTGATGTGTTACAAGTTGCATACTAGTAGGAAATAGAGGAGGTTATATCAAGTTGATGCTCATGTTCTATACAATAATGGTCTGGTAGCTATTGTGAGAATAAATTGGTGGCCATTCTAGAATCGTTGATGCTAAGCGATTTGGGTCCAGCAGGGACGTACAAGGAGATGTGACTGAGAGAAACTGATTCGTCCTGATCTGGATGATGTAGATTGTGTCCTTGTCCGAAATACTAATAATCAAAATGATAAATTCTGATACGTGTCAAACATAGTATCCCTCTGTCTCCCGCTATATTGGTGTAGAATACTGCAAGATACATGTTATACCAAGTGTTGGCGTATCATAGCTCTTGATGGATCTTGCAAAAATGTAGAAAACCCAATGGTTTTGTTTTGGATGCCCTTCGATCCGTAAGTTAGCAGTGGTAAAACAAAGAATTTCGAAGAGATGATAATTGTCATGCTATTCTTTCTGGTATGTCGGTGGTGGTGAGATTTATCTTCTTTTAGGCAAGTCGGCATAGTAGTTGCCACTCGTCGGTACACAAGAGGTACAAAGAGTATCCTTTACTTTGATAAAAATAGCTACTGTATAACCATGAAGATATTTAGAAAATACTACTTAATATTGTATTTCAGACTAAGACCCAATAGCAAGCGTTCCTGTAAATAATATAGTGATGTAATGCTGTTGAGAAAAATATTTTCAGAAATATCCATCCAACATTTTTCATGGTGTATAGCATTGTTTCTCACTTTATTATTCTCTCCATTATTTTATGGCGTCCCTGGCAAGGGATTTTGTTGCATTAATGGCTTATATTGTTGTTACTATTTCTTTTTTCTTAGTTACATTGGTCGACATGGGATTAAGATTTCTACTGAGCTCTTGGCTACCTATGGAATAATGGCTCTGCGTGATAACTATGTGAGAATTACAGAAAGGCCTCATTAGCACTCCTTTTTTCCATGAGATTTCATGATTAAAACACATGAGTCGCTTCATCAAATGTGAAGCTGTGAGCAGCACTTATTATCTTGAAAAATATTTAATCATGCCCCTTGGATGTGTTCTCCTGTCACCATTTTGGATATAGATCCTGTGATGCATTGGATTGGATTGTTTGGTTTGTAATTCGCCTATATTGTTTTATGATGAAATTTCAAGCTTCCCTCTTCCATGACAACTGAAGTATTGATTCATCTTCTTCTGGTTGCCTTCTTCTTCTCTGTTCTCTTAAACTTGTTCCAATTTCCTCTTTGGGCTCAGTCTTCTTTTCCCTTCTGCCTTTTTGCTCTTTCTTTTGTAATGCATGTAGCTCTTTTAATTCCCTTGATTTTTTTATGGTTGCATTGTACCTAATATTATGGTACTATCTCTATTTCCTAGTACTATGTCTTTGATGTGGTAGTGTTTTGTTTATTTACTGTTTACTTATTTGTTTTTTGCTTTTTTTTAAATGGATAACATCGTTTGTTATTTTTTCTTATGTGTAGCATCCATTGTACTAAATGATGTAGTTTATGCGTTAACAGATATTCTCCAAGCCGGTTTTAGCCCTTTCAGTAGCGACACCTTTCTTTGACCAATCTGCTGATGTTGAAGAAATTCTGAGCAGTTCACACACTTCTCAGATGCAAATCCATGTTGAAGACGATTCATTAAGGTACCGAATGTAACATATTATTTATGTTGATATCTGTGTGAGTAAAGCACTTTTTATCAAATAGGTGCCAAGATAGTAGATTTGAGCTATATGATGTTTAGAGGATTTATTTTAGCTTTCACTGATATTGTTGAACACACCTTCCTCTGGTAGAAGTATTGGAACTCATTCTGGTATGGCGTTTGACGAGCCTGGTTGATTCATAACAGGTTTCAGTACGCACTTAAACTATCTTTGAAAATATAGGAATCAGACTGGGCTTTTGTAAATTCTTGGATAATGGTAAAAGAACGAAATTTCTCTACACTGAATTTTAATTCTGTCTAAAAATAGGGTTTTATGGTAGTCATTAGCTTATGGTACACCTCGCCAAGAAATGAATTTTTTGTCAACCTCTAAATTCTAAAATAGGGCGCATTAACTATAGTCCCTTCACTGCTTCCATAGTCTCCCCTTCATTCCCTCCTTGCCTTCTACTATTACTCTCTTTTTCCCATCATTGTTTTGCCATCCCTGTCTCTTTCGAAGCATGTTGGCAAGATTTGGGAACCATGACCAGAAGAGAAAACCAATGGAGAGGGAGAAATGATATTTAGGGATCATACAACCGCTGTTGAACTTAATCTCAGTGTGTGAATTGCCTAAATCCTTAGCCCATGGGTGAAAAGAGAGATGAGAACTGCATTATATTGTAGAAGGAACCAACGATGCTGGAGACTCTCTGTAGACCATGTTGTCCTCTAGGGATCCAGACTGGAAAATGATGTGGCGAAGTTTGGCCGAGGATATTGTCTCTGCAAGGATTGTGGTTACCTGGTTAGTGATGTGTTCTGGTCCATGGTACAAGCACTGATACGCGATATGTCGAGTTTCAAGTATACAATTCGAAGGGGGTAGGTTTAGGCGGTATGTCAATTGGGCCTTGGGTTGTCAAGATTCGCAAATTGGTATGCTATAAGCCTAAAACATAACATATATATGTATTTGCACTTATATGTACTTACAAGTGTAGGTGTCTGTGCATTTCCCAAAAAAAAAAAAAAAAAGAAAGGAAAGAAAGAAAAAGAAAAAATGTATTGAGTATGTATTCATGTAATATCTTTTGAGTACTTTTTACTCATATAGACATTACTTATCAAAATAATATTCCAATTTAAGTCTCAAAATGTATCTTCATGTATCTTCTTAACGTCTTTTCGTCTTCTAAGTTTCAATATTTTGGAATTGACATCTTTCTCAATGTCACAGGTTTATTACCTTTTTCATAGTGTACACATTTCTATATATCATGGCATTTTTTTCAACTCTTTGGCCATCATGACATTTAACATAAACTTCTTATTGTGGTAACTTTCAACCCTTCAATACATCAAATATTGATATGTTTTTTGGTTTGTGGGTTATGATTGGATTTGTTTTGAAAATTTTTACCCTTTTTTGTTCGTTCATCTTTTCTAATCTGGTTTGTCGAATTTCAACTGTTGGAATGAAAAAGTATGGCATTTTGGAACGGAAGTTCCAATACGCAGTTCATTAGGGTCCCCAAAACATTGGGTACCACTCATTCAACATCCGAAATTCATCTTTGTGGTCTTTTGTTGGATGCTTTCGAAACCTCTTCATTGTCATTATCATAGGTGGTTTTTGAACTGTCGAATGGTCTTACAATCTCCTATGGGACTGCTCATTTTTGTCCTGGGGAGTTTTATACCTCCAATCTGAAGCTAGAGAGAAGAGCTTAGTTATCGAAAAGGACAATGGTTTGATTTGCACATGGTCATTGAATCTATAAACGAGTCTATGCTTTGAGCTGAATCATCAAAGATGAGTAAATATATTCCAATATTCATCTATCCGTCAAATTATATATGCGGCTTAAAGTAATCTACTCGTGAATGTCCTGTTTTAAGAAAATAAAATCATGAACTTAGTGCCTCTTTACGATTACTAAATATCATTTTAAGTCTAGGAAATCTGAATTGGTATCTCTAATCTCTCCTTGGAAAATATAACTGCGTGCTTAGTGTAAACAACTATCTATGCTGTAAGATCAGTGAAGAAGATTCGCTTAAGTAAACGATATGAATCTGTCTATAGTAACTGCCTAACGATGATATTTCGAAGTAATGATGATATTTCCAAGTCTAGAACGCAACTACCTTTGCAATGAAGCCAAGCGACGGATCCGTCTACTTATTTGCTTAATTATCATCAGCTAAAACCCAAATTTCCCTGTTACAGGACAATAAATAATACTCCTTCCGTCCCATATTATTTGCAACACTTCCTTTTTCGGGTTGTTGCAAAATATATGCAATGTTTTCCTTTTAGGATAGTTTATAACATAAAAAATATTAAATTGCTATAATACACTCCACTAACTTCTCTCTCATCTGCTACAATTAACACCACTACCACTAAAAACCTATTTTTTCATCAAATTCAACACATAAAATTTCGTGCCCGGTCAAACCGTTGCATTTAATTCGGGACGGAGGGAATATAATTGTTGGAAAGGCAAAAGCATTGCCATCAGATGTACATTCCAAATACAGTTTTAATTAGTTAATACCTGAATATTAATTATTGTGCACACCACTGCTGTAATTCTTGTGCCTTTGTTTTATTTGATATTTGAACATTAATAATTCTGTCTAAATGTCGATTAGGATTAACTTTTATACATCTAGTTCACCATTGAAGCCTTCTGCTGGTGCTGGTGGTGTTTTTTCCTGGAAGCAGAATGTAACAACCTATACGTTCTTCACGTAGATGACATCTTCTTGATGGAGTTGTTTGTGTTCTTATTGATGAATAAGCTCATAGGATTATGTAATGGTTATCTTTTTTTTTTGCTGATTTTCTAGATTTTCCTTTCTGGCAATGTATATATGATGTCAGACCATAAAATTTCCACTTTTTACATGGTAGATCTGCTGAACAAGCCCGAGAGTTTGAAGAGATGGTGTCACATCTTTTGATGGAGCTGCAGAAGGAGGGTATTGTTCTGCCTGAAAGGTAATTTTATGATGGTCATGATTCCTTTGTTCCTCAAAAAGGTTGTATTAACTATTAAGCCTTTTTCCTGTAACATGCTACCATTGTATTTCTTCCCTTTTCAGGAGATATCTGCTGTGAAGGATTTTAATAAACCTGCTACATTATCTCCGGGAAAATATTATTTACCAACTTACCATCTATGACCAAATTGATCTATTCATTGTGGCTGGAATTCCTAGCATTAGTACGGACCTATCTGAATTCAAAATTCAGCATTCTTTGAATCATACTCTATGTTTGTGGTTACTTAACATCGACATTTAGATGTTAATGCTAACTTTTTTGCATCGGCTCCTTTTATTGGAATTCTTTCAAACTTCTCTGTGCCATCTTTTTAAGTTTTGCTGTTCCTGCTCGTACTTGATATAGTTTATGAGTGAGTTATTTGACATTTTCCTAGAGTTATGAGTAGTACCTTTGCTGTTGACTAAATGGAAGTTAGACATGTAATTACGTTGCAGGATTAACCGAGATGAGCTTCTTAGATTTTACACCGCAGTGGATGGGAACTTTTCTTCCTTCTTATATTCCATCCGGAAGACAATCAATTGGAGGAAGAACTTCACATTTCTTTCAGTAGAGCAGCTAGACCGTTGGTCTAGGTTTGTCTTTTGGCATGGACATGATGTGAAGCAACGACCTTGCCTCTTCATTTGCGTTGGTTTGGTGTTCTCTAGTATGGCATCGACAGACAGATCTTGCTTGACTGATGTTGTTGGTATGCAAATGCCTATTTTCCTTCTCATGTCTACATCTGCCACCATATGCAGAATTGCAGAGCATAGCAACTTCTTGTCTATTAGTGATGCTTGTAACTTGCAAAATTTGGATGGTTTGGTAATCTTTTTTTTTTATTTTTTAAGATAGTACAAACCTGTAGCTGTTTTTATAGTAAATGATAGGGGATTGATCTTAAATTTGACTCTAATAATCTATGAGGATGTATATTCACAACCTTCATTATATATATAATTAAAGCATTAAAAAAATTAAGGCATAAGTGAAAAATGAGCAGTTTCGTCGCTACCCCAAAAAAAAAAAAGAAGAAGAAGAAAAAAAGAGCAGTTTGGTTCTTTGCTGGGGGAAGCCGCAAACTCTTCCCGTTTCCTCCATGCTCATACACATAAAACAAATTTAAGGCATAAGTGAAAAATGAGCAGTTTCGTCGCTACCCAAAAAAAAAAGAAAAAAAAGAAAAAGAAAAAAAAAGAGCAGTTTGGTTCTTTGCTGGTGGAAGCTGCAAACTCTTCCCGTTTCCTCCATGCTCATACACATAGAATGATGTATTGTACGGAAAGCTGAAGGAGTGAAGGGTCTTAGGATGCTTGATCTGTGTCACTCTGGTCGATGCCGACCTGAAAACTGTGGCATGGCTTGTGGATATCAAAGATGAACTTTGTTTTGGCAGCAGTGGATCAACTTTTGTTCGCATATATATAGTGATAGGTCATTTGATTATTGTAGACTTGAAATGCGATTGTGGTGATGATGATACTTTAACTGAACAAAGGGAAACATAGCTTGTACTTTATGTTAGGTTCTATACAAATTTTCTTAAACCAGTTCTCAATTTTTCCCGTTGCAGTTTCACAGATAGAGTATGGGGTCCTGCATTTACTTAATCCAAAAGAGCCCCAAATAACTGTTGTCATGGACTGCTATGGGTTGACTCCGTTCCATTTCCCCGTTCAAATTATGAGATCATGTGCTATCCTTCTACAAGACCATTATCCAAACTGTCTTGCTGCTTTGTTTATTATAAGGCTTGCTCCATTTGCTCGAGTGATTGGACAAACACTTTTTCAGGTAATAAATTCTAACAGTTTGTGTGCTGGGGGCTTCTGTTTTCTTTCAGTTTCTCAATATCATTTTCGCTCTCTGGCCATCTTAATCCCTGAGATTTGGTAGTTTGATGCTTTTGAGTTGTCAGGTTGTTACCAGTATCTTTCCTGCATATATCCTTAAACAGTATAAGTGTACACCTACGGCAAGGCCGTTCCTAACAGGCATTCCCAGTGCAGCTAAATGAGCTCCTTCGAAAGTCATTTGTATTCACGTTTTAATTTTTTCTTGGTATTGAACTTTCTGAAACAGGACTTAATTATTAAGTTACTTTTTGACTGATCAAGGGATAATTCCTTCTACCTTTGTATGACCAGCTAGCTTTATGATTTTCTGACTGATTTATTCTTCTGTTTTGCCAGCCTCATTTGTTTGCAGTTAGGCCGAGGACTTGTGCGTGATTGTGCATCTTGTTTTGGATCTAGGCTCCACAATGTTTTGGATCGTTGTATATATCGCTTCTTTTAAACCAGTGTTCAGGAGACTCAGGACATGTGTTGAGAAGTTCTATCAGACTTTATTGCTCCATTTAATGTAGGAACTATTATACCTTCATTGTTTCTCTTTCCAGCGTTATCCCTCATTGTTCCTCCACCTCCTAGGAACAGTTATACCTTGTAGGAACTGTTGCCCCCTGACTCATATGGTAGAAGGAACCAACTGCGCTGTAGACTGGAGGCAGATAATGCTGCTGTCCTAAAGGACTTGAGATTGAAACAGGGAAGTTTAGCCAAGGTTATTGTCCTTCAAAGGGAATTAACGTTAGGAATTTTCCCATGTTGTGCTGTCTTGTGTGTCACTATCTAATGCTAGAGTTTCCCATTTGTGGTTCTTGTGGGTTTCAGACCTCTGACATGTGGATAGAGCAGCTGGAGAGAGGAGCTCAGCTTTAAAAATGGGCAATGAAAATTTGGTGTCACATATGATAGTTTTGACAAGCCTATGGTTGTAAGCCCAACAACCTCCAAAGAGCAAATAGCACCCATATCCCTGTAGAGTTGTGTATTTGTTGATTAGTAGTCTAATGAGACATACCCTGTTATGGGCTCATTATAAATATAAAGCACACAGCTCTTCTTGATTCACTAAAAAGCAATAAAGCAAGGAAAACTTGAAGCGGTATACTCTTTGGCAGATATGCTTACATGCTTTTGGAAACAGTCCTCCATGCTCTAAGATCGTGAAGGAATCTAGTTTCAGTAGTCAATGTAAATGTCATTTAGTTCTGTAAACTTCACCTCTATTGCCGTCAGCCATGAGTGCCTCTTTTGGATTTTATGTAAAGGATCAATCAAAATCTTCTCCCGTGTTTCTTGTTGGCTTGTGTTACCAGGTTTTGAGGCCTGCCACTCGACGAAAACTGAGGATCGAGGGGGCAAACTACAAGAAAACTCTATCGAAGTATATTGAGATGCTTCCATCCTCCGTCGGCGGTGACTGTTTGTGTCCCATTTGTCCGAATACTGTCGCTGTGAGTAGCCAGGATGAGAAGAGCGATATGGTTGGATCAAGCTCAGACTCATTTCCTCTGGAGGGTGTTACTTCTCCTCTTTCTGACGATAAGATTGATCGCTTGGAGTTCCTCTCGAGTGAGAAGCTGTCGAGATCGACAATCCTCGGGGTCGTCATGCTGCTAATAATATTAGCCTCTCTTGCCGTGCAAGTGTATCATGCTGGAGGGGTATAGAACCGCCCAGTTTGCTGCTAAAGTGTAAATCATCGGTTGTTTCTGTATGTATTGCAATTGTCAGGCAAATCCCTAAGTTGAAAATACTGCTTCTTGGATGGATGATAAAAAACTTTGGTGCAACCTGTCAAATCGGATCATAATTTTATGTGTCAGAAGCAGCAGGCATATTACCTTGGAATATGCACCATTGAAGGATATTCTTTGGAGATTTCAAATTATTGCGTGATGTCTGACTGCTCGATGATGTGTAGTACTGCTGCAAAAAAATTAACGATCAAGTAATTGTCCCGATGGAGCGATGAGTTCAGTCTGCCTTTTACTTGGCAGACGTGATATGTCATTTCTTGGGGTTCAAAATATGCAGAGTAAACAATCGGCATAAATTAAGATACAAATAAGAATCTTCATGTTAAACCTGTCATCTATTTATAGTACTTATATATCTTTTGGACCTATAAAACTCTCAAATTTGAAAAGAAAAAAAATTCACAAAACCTTCAGGTTTTCGGTAAAAAGGCATATAACTTTTATTGGCTTTAGTAATGGACACGTGATGTCCCTATGTTATTGAGCTCTTACACACCTACTCTCCATAATAATTTTGCAATAGTGGTCGGTGACGACTCAAATATATCGGCAAAATGAATGGTTAAGAGAAACGTCTATGCCTCTGTTACAACGCAAAGAAAACAGCCACACCATGTGCAGCACAGAGAGACACGGCGACATCTACGTCGTCACCCTCACCGGGCCCGACGAGCACCGCCTAAACCCAACTCTCATCTCCGCCGTCCGATCCTCCCTCGCCCAAATCAAATCCAACGCCTCACAGTCAAATTCCCCCTCGACCCTCATCCTGACCGCACAAGGCAAGTTCTTCTCCAACGGCTACGATCTAACCTGGGCCTTCACCCCTGACCCAGCAACCACCGGCAAATCACCGTCACGGGCTCAGCAGATGTCGGAGGCGCTGCGATCTCTGGTGATGGATTTGGTAGAGTTTCCTATGCCGACGATCGCTGCCGTCACGGGACACGCTGCCGCGGCGGGGTTCGTGCTGGCGATGTGTCATGATTATGTGGTCATGAGGAAGGATAAGGGTTTTTTGTATATGAGTGAGCTGGATATCGGGCTCAAACTCCCGGCGTGGTTCATGGCTGTGATCAAGTATAAGGTTCGGTGCCTACTCTCATTATGGCCTCTTTGTGTTTTTTTTTTTTTTTCCTTTGGTCGAATCATTATGCTCTCTTATTGGCACGTCGATGTGGAACGTGGACTTAGATCCCGACGATAAAATAATGATGGGTTGTCGGTCTCTCTTGACATTTCCTGATTTAAAATCAGAATCAGGGTCAAGATACGATGTTGGATGATTTTTGTTTTATTAATTTATAAAATAATAATGATTGTTTTTTATTTTGTTATTTTGTTTTTTGATTCTGAAACGAAAATTAAGAACAATAATACAGAAAAATTGGTTTTTATTTCTGATTTTGATTTATCTAAATTAATATTTAATTTTTTTATTTTTTATTTTAATTTTCTCAATTTTGTTAATAATATCAAATAATTTTTAAATATTATAAATGAAAATGTTGCGTACACGGTATTGACCGCAATTGGTGGGTCCCACGAGTTCTGGAAAAGTTGGTGTCATCTGCTCTCTTTCTTTGTCTTTTTCTCTCAGCTGTTCTCCCTTGCCGTTTTATCTCTTCCTCTGATGCAGTTTTTTTTTACTTTTTCTCCATGGTTTGCTTTAATATTTTCTCTGTTTTCATCGTACTCGATCGAAAACACGAAGCCGTTCACTGTTTGTATTGGATGAAGCGGTGGTAACCGTCGTCCTTATAAAAGTATTCTCTCATAAAGGATTGCAATTTTCATCCGTAGCAATTTAATATAAAAAAGTATGAATTACTACGAGATAGAAAAAAGAAGAAAAATATAGAAACAATGTTTTATAAGTGGAACAAGAAGTGCAAGTCTTTTCTATTGCAAACTAGCAATGTTAGACGAGATCATTTAAAATGCATCACATTATCAAATTTTTTATTTTTTTTGAGAACAAAAATGAAAATTTTTAAAAACTTTGCAGTAGTGTTTATTTTGTTTTTTTAACTTATACCAGCATCATTGTAAGATCAATTTTTTTTTTCAATTTTTTAGAAGTTCTACCATTAGAAAATGTGTTTGAAGAAAGTGCAAAAAAGAAGAAGAATAGGTATGCTTAATGTCACGGATGAGTTAAGTTGGTGAGACTTTTTACTTGATAGATGATCATTTAGAAAGTCATAGTTTTTAGATACTCATACTTTAGCATAAGGTTTATCATAGGAAAATAAAAGACTTAGGAAACCACAAAGACTTATCCTAGGAAGGTAAAGATCTAGAAAATCATCAATACTTATCTAGGATATGTTAATACAAAAATCTATATGTAAATATACACCGTTAGATCGTTTTGATCATCATCATTGATTGTGGAGGAGCACTTGTATGCAAAAAGGTCTTGACTCATTTGTCAAACCAATCAATTTCAATACAAAACAATCTCTCTTTTGAGATTCACATATCTTTCTTCCTTTCAAGTTTCTATTCTCTTTCGGTGTTCTTACTTTTGTCTTGTGGCATTTAAAGTTAGCTTGAGCTGAAAAGAAGATGTGAGTAGTTTGAGTGCCATACGGGTTGCAAGAATCTAACCCCGTGAGAAATGGTATCAGAGCAAGGTTCAAGTAAGAAGAGAATGACGGATCAAAACAACATGATCGAGTTTATGGAGAAGGTGAACACCGCTAACGTCACCATGTGCAAAGGGAAGAAAAAATCGAAGGATGTCCTAACGTTCTTCGAGTCACGACTCGGAAGGATGGAGGAAATCATAGAAAAGATGATGGTGAGGTTGGAGGATGATGTATCAAGCAATGAGACAATTGATGCTCAGGAGGATGCATTCAAAGGTGAATTGCAAGGTGCCCTCAACTCATTCATGGACAAACTTTGCAAAGATTTCCAAGTGCAAGTTGACGATGTTCACATGATGGTGACTTCTCTTCAAGAGGAGTTGAAGGTCATGGGAGAGGATTTTTCGCTATGTAAAACGGACATAGCAAATGGAGGCGTTAGTAACCTTGGGAAGGGACCACATAATGACGCCCCTAAACCAAGGGCCTTCTCAGGAAAGCGAGATGCGAAGGAGTTCGACATTTTTATTTTCAACATGGATCAATACTTTGATCACTTCGGCATAGAGAATGAAAAGATGAAGGTCAAGACAGCAGCGCTCTTTCTCTCCAAACGGGTGTTTTTTCTCTTGACACTTGGGAAGACTTCAAGAAGGATCTCAAGTTTCACTTATATCCGGAGAATGCCCAATATGAAGTCAAGAGACAACTTTGGAAGTTGAGGCAAGTGGGTACCATTCGGGACTATGTGAGAGTTTCACGGAGTTCCTCTTTCAAATCTCGGACATGTTAGAAGTAGACAAGTTTATCTACTTCATGGATGGACTTCAACCATGGGCGCAACAAGAGTTGCAAAAGCGTGGAGTGCAATCTTTTTCTGCGACCATAGCGACGGTGGAGTCATTCATTGAGTTCAAGAAGAGTGACTCTTCAAAACCCATGGAATCGAAGGGTTATTTTGAGAAAGGTGGAGGAGAGAAGGAAGAAAGAAGAAAAGCAACCACATCGAACTTTCTAAAAAAAGAAAGTTCGAGCAAAGGAGATAAAAGGAGGATGGAACAAGAGAAACTCCAAGGACGCGGGGAAGTCCAAGACGGAGGTGAAGTGCTACTTGTGTGACGATCCTAATTTTGTTCTAGATTGTACAAAGAAGAAGTTCCTCTTGGCAATACTTTCTCGAGTGGAGGATGCTCTTTGAGATGGGCTCTTTGAGGATGCTCAACGCGGTTAAGACAATGGAGGCAAAAGTCTTCATCCAAGGGATTGATGTACGTCGAAGCAATGGTTGGATCGTACATAACTCATATCTTGGTTGACACCGGGACGACACATAACTTCGTCTCATTGGAGGAGGTGAAGAGAAGGAAAATTCGAAGACAAAACCCATCTATGGCGTTGCACATGGTGTGCGGCTCCGTATCGGACAATGGAAGGGAACGATTGATCATTCGGTTGTTTCAATGGATGATTATCCACTAGTGCTTGGATTAAACTTTTTTGACAAGATGAAGGCGTTCCCGATTCCCTTTGCTAGTGCCATGTGCATAGTAAAGGAGGATGATGTTTGCATGGTCCCGATGGTTTAACAAGAAGTGAGGACAAAAGGAAAGGTGCTCTCGGCTATGCAACTTTCCAAAGGCGTAAAAAATAGGGAACCAACCCACTTCGACGTTGAAACTGGATAATGACTTCTATTCAAAAGAGGAGGTACCAATGGAGATCGAGAAGGTTCTCAAGGAGTTTTTCTACGTGATGTCGAAGGAACTCCCGAAGAAGCTTCCATCTAGGAGGAATGTGGATCACAAGATCGAATTGGAGCCGGGTATGTGGCCACCTGTCAAGGCGTTGTACCGCATGGCTCCTACAGAGTTGGAAGAACTCCGAAAGCAATTGAAGGAGTTATTGGATGTCGGTTTTATCCAACCATCAAAATCGCCTTATGAAGCTCCCGTGTTGTTCCAAAGAAAGAAGGATGGTTCGTTTCGATTGTGTATTGACTATCGAGCTTTGAACAAGGTGACTGTCAAGAACAAGTATCTTATTCCCTTGATTGTCGACTTGTTTGATCAACTTGGATGGACGAGATATTTCGCTAAGTTGGATCTTCGTTCGGAGTACTATCAAGTAAGGATCGTAAAAGGAGACGAGGCCAAAATCACATGTGTTACTAGGTATGGCTCGTTCGAGTTTCTCGTCATATCTTTTGATCTTACAAACGCACTAGTTACATTTTGCACTTTGATGAACAATATTTTCCATCCCTACCTCAATAAGTTTGTGGTAGTGTATTTGGATGATATTGTTGTCTATAGTGCCATCTTGGAGGAACATGCCCAACACTTGCAGATTGTGTTCAAAATCTTGACAAGCAACCAACTCTACGTGAAGAAGGAGAAGTGTTCGTTTTCTCGTCAAGAAATTGATTTCCTTGGGCATAGAATCAAAGATGGCAAGCTATTAATGGATGACGGAAAGATGTGGGCAATCCAAAAGTGAGAATCACCAACCAAAATCCTGAAGTTTCGTTCCTTTCTTGGATTAGCCAACTACTACCGGCGGTTCATAAAGGGATACTCGACCATAGTATTCCTCTTGACTGACCTCTCGAAGATGAACAAGGCATGAGCATGGACGGAGTCATGTCAAAAGGCGTTTGAAGGGCTCAAGAAGGTGGTAACTTCGGAACCCGTTCTTAGCCTTGCTGACCACTCCAAATCATTTGAACTTCACACCGATGCCTCGGATTTTGCTATCGGAGGAGTTCTTATGCAAGAAGGTCATCCTATTGCCTTTGAGAGTCCCAAGCTCAATGACACGGAGAGGCGCTACTCGGTCCATCAGAAAGAGATGACGACAATGGTTCATTGTCTCCTGACTTGGAGGCATTACTTGTTGGGATTCAAGTTCATCGTGATGACGGACAACATGGCTACAAGCTACTTCCAAACCCAAAAGAAGTTGACTTCCAAGCAAGCAAGGTGGTAAGTTTTCTTAGCGGAGTTCGACTTTGAGTTTGCCTATAATTCGGGGAAGGCAAACTTGATGACGGATGCATTAAGCCGTAAGGCGACATTGGTAGCATTGTCAAAACCACAAAGTATCCTCTTGGAGTGAATCAAGGAGGGACTCGAGCAAAGATTTTGGTGCAACTTATCAAGTATGGGAAGAGTCGAAGGTTTTGGTTCAAGGATGGTGTCATCTACACAAAGGGCAATCGGGTCTATCTTCCAAAGTGGAGGAACTTGAGGAAGAATATCATTTGAGAGTGTCATAACTCTCGATGGGGTGGACATTCAAAAATCCATCGGACAATGGCCTTGGTGAGCGAATGTTACTATTGGCCAAGCATGGGGCAGATGTTGAAACTTACGTACGGACGTGCCTTATTTTCCAACAAGACAAAGTGGAGCAACGTTTGTCGGGTGGACTTTTGGGACTGCTCCCCATCCCATCTAGATCATGGGAAAGTGTTTCCATGGACTTCATTTCGACGTTTCCAAAATCCAATGGGTGTGGCTCGATTATTGTGGTGCTTGATCGATTCACAAAATATGCTTCATTCATTCTTGCCTCAACAGACGGCAAAGCCGACGAAACAGCCTGTCTCTTTCTCAAAAAACGTGATGAAGTATTGGGAAATCCCAAAAAATATTGTGAGCGATCAAGATCCATGCTTCACGGGAAAAGTTTGAACGAAGCTTTTCAAACTCTTGGGTATGTATCTCAACTTCTCTACAAGCTTCCATCCTCAAACTGATGGCCAAATGGAGCGAGTTAATGCATTATTGGAGCTCTATCTTCGACACTATGTGAGTAACAACCAAAGAGATTGGAAAAAATTAATAGATGTTGCTCAATTCTCTTACAACTTACAAAAATTGGAGTCCACCGGGAGTAGCCCATTTGAGTTGGAAACAGGACAATCACCATTGAATCCAATTACTTTAGCGGGCAGCTACACAAGGAGTAGCCTCGCGGCCTTCAAGGTTACCGAGGAGTGACATAAGCAAATAGATGTGGCTCGATCCTATCTCAATTAGGTGGACAATAAGATGAAAAAGTGGGTCGACAAGGATAGGAGGTCCTTGGAGTTTCAAGTTGGTGATCTCGTGATGGTAAAACTCATTCCTCTATAGTTGAAGGCAGTAAGAAAAATTCACAAGGGACTTGTGAGACGATATGAAGGACCATTTCCCGTGACCAAGAAAGTTGGTAAGGTGTCTTATCACTTGGAGCTTCAACAAGGTTCAAGATTTACCCGGTCTTTCATGTGAGCAATCTCAAGGCCTATAACCGTGATGATGACAATCCGGATCGGGACATTTCAAAGTGAGAACCAACTGCGGCAGTAACCACTTCATACGAAAAAGAAGTTGAAGAGATCATGGACGAACGAAAGATTCGAAGATCAGAGATTCCACATCACAAGGAGTACTTGATCAAGTGAAAAAACTTGCAAATGGAAGAGGCGATTTGGGAGCCAAAATCGTCTTTGTGGCAATTCAAAGACCAAATCGAAGCATTCAAGTCTGTCGCTACGAGAACGTCTGCGACATAGGTGGAGGAGAATGTCATGGATGAGCTAAGCTGGTGAGATTTTTTATTTGATAGATCATTTAGAAAGTCGTAACTTCTAGATACTCATACTTTAACACCAAGACTTATCCTAGGAAGGTAAAGACCTAGGAAATCACAAGTTCTTGTCCTGGGAAGGTAAAGATCTAGAAAGCCACCAAGGCTTATCTTGGGTAGGTTAGTACAAAAGTCTACATGTAAATATGTTATATCGTTATGATCTTCATCGTTGATTGCGGAGAAGTTGTATATAAAGGGGTCTTGGCTCATTTGTCAAACCAACCAATTTTAATACAAAACAATCTTTCTCTTGAGATCCACATATCTTTCTTACTTTCAAATTTCTATTCTCTTTCGGTGTTCTTATTTTTGTCTTGTGGCATTGGAGTTAAGTTGAGCTCGAACGAAGGTGTGAGTAGTTGGAGTGACGTACGAATTGCAAGAATCTAACCCCGTGACATTAAGATAAAAGAGATGGCAAGAGGATAAGATTGAAGATGTTGGGGCTTCAAATAAGTACACAATAATATATATCAACGCATTCGACACCGACCCAAATTGATAGATCCAAATTTGTCTCCTTTCATTCTAAGCCTAGCTAGTATTCATTTCTGGGCTTGGCGCCATGAATTAAAAACAAAGCACCAATCACTCCATTGCAGAGCTGTTTGATTGAAAATGAAGCCCTACATCTCATCCCTAATCGCTACACTACTCAAAGTCTCACTTGACCCCTCTGGCCCTAATAATATAATCCGCCCTTGATATTAAAGGATAAAAAGTACTCCTTCCATTTCAATATTTTTGTTCTGTTTTGATTTTTCGTCGTTTCAATTTTTCGTCCTAAAAAAGTTTGATTTTATAACATACGATGATCAAACTTATTTTTTTATATAAATTTATCGTGAAACATCAATAATTTTATAACTTACATACATAAATGAATAGATGTTGCTCGACGAATTACGATCATACATTATTTGATATAAAAACAAAACTACGTATCTATGCGTATACAATAGTGAAAAAATATAGATCTTATAATAATTATGGGACGAAAGTAATAAAATATTTATGATACAAGAAAAATAGATGTATGTTATGACACATCTAACTGTAGTTATGATTATTTTAAAATCAATAATTTAGATTAAAACAAAATGATAGATATGTGTAGGGACATAGCTCAACTTGATGCTAGCGAGCCTTTTACTTATTATGTATCCATCCCAAGATGCATTTCTCCACAATGTTTAATATTATCATTCATTTTAATTAGATATATCTAAATTTATGTATGGTACAGGTGGGGAGGCCAATGGATCGACGAGAGGTGGTGTTGAGGGCAACAAAGGTGACGGCGGAGAGGGGGATGGAGATGGGTGTAGTAGATAAGATCGGAGATGGTGTTGAGGGGACAATGAAGGTTGCACTGGAGTTGGGAAAGGAGTTGGTGAGAAAAGGTTGGAGGGGGGAACTGTATAGGGAGATTAGGAAGGTGTTGATGAAGGACGTGGTCGATGCGATTGGGTACGATGAGTCTGTGGAGGAGAAATCTGGGGTGTCTCAGGGTGGAATTAGGTCGAGGATGTAGTAGTCCATTAGATGGCACCCTATTGTAATATTATGTGATTGATAATGCAATAGCGTAAATTGAATTTTGTATAACTCGTATGAAAAAATTAAATGAAAAGCCCCTTTGTTTGCCTTCGTTTTCGATGTAATACGATGTTATACAACAACAACAATATCATTCACTAGGTTTTTTACAATTAATTCAAGAGATAGAAATTGATGAGTTTTAATTTAATCATTAATTTTCACATCCATTAGTTAGTAAGAAAGTAGTAAGCTCTTTTGTAAATATTCAAATTAGATGCAAGTGGATACATGATCAATCAAACCAAAATCAAAGCCTCATCCATAATAATTGTTAGGAATGTGTAATCTTTTCAATTATATAGAAATTGATGAATAAAACTTTTAGAGTAGAATATGTTCACACTTAGGTTGAGAACTAGAGAGTGAGTTGCAGTCAAGATAGCTTACAACAGAACAGCAGACCATCACAGTTCTTCAAAAAGTTTTAGATAAATAAATGGAATGAACATAAGCAGCAAAAGACCATAAATTTATCAGGATTTAGGATCAAAGTCTCAAAATCAAGATCAAGTCACAATGTAGCAGACTGAGTACGACAGAGACGCCTTACAATAAAGATAGAAATGCAACAGATTTGGGGTTTGAATAAGGTAATTGGATAAGGATATGAAAAACCATCATATGAAAGATTTGAGATTTGAAAATCTGTATGAGGTTGAAGACAACTGGAAGGAACTTGTCAACATCATTAAGGATCTATACAAGGGACAAACAGATAACTATTAACATCAGTACAGTACACTCACAGGTTCTAATCCTCTAAATCCTATAAAAGAGGATTTTATTTTTTTCAATTTGAGAAGGTTGATAATGATTATGAGATTTATTTCCACTAAAAAAAACAGAATTTTATGCAAAACCAAGACCGATCATCTCCCAAAATGATTTTTTGGACAGTGATTCCATCGGCCTTCTTTGAGTAAATGTTTTTATCCCACTCCGTTGAAGCAAACATCTCTCTAAGTTGTTGTGTCTTCCTCTCATGAATAGATTTCAAAGTGAGACATATCATGGCATATCTAGTAAGTCCCGACTTGGCCAAGTCTCGAAGCCCCATGTACTTTCTCATCAAGTTCAACACTAATGCGTGTGCATATATGAAAAACGTGATTTCCTTGCCTTCTTTTGCGTGTCGTGAACTGGAAACTTTTTCAATATCTCCAACATGTTGTTTAGGATATGAGCAGTACATGGAGACCGGAAAAGATTTTTTCTTTATCTCCATAAGCTTTTTTCCCGTTTTTACATAAGCGGAGGCACTATCAGTCACAACTTGACCTAAATTGTCTTCTCCAATTTCATGAACCATGGCATCAAGAAAATCAAACAAGTTATCCGCATTATGAACAATGTCGGAAGTGTCTAGTGACTTCAAAAAACACGGTTCCACTATTACAATTGACGAGAAAATTTGTAATGGATGTTTCTGTCCTATCCTTCGAACCATCACTCATGAGAATGCAACAACACTTCCTCCAATTGACTCGTTATTTTTCCATGCTCAAACTCATTGCATCAACTGTCTTTTGAAAGTAAGTCACTCGGGTTTCTTGAATAAGCTTCGTAGCAATATCCAACAATCGAAGCACCAAATATCAAGACCCAATTCAAAGCAACGAAGGAAAGTATGAAAAGTGACCTAATGTAAAGAGGCTCACCGTGGAAAATGGCTGAAATCTATGATAAAAACGAAGACATAATGTGGTATCTATAGAAAATCTAAAAATCCTAGTAAATCTATTGAAAATTCATCGAAATGTCGTGAATATATTTCGGAAAGTCACGTCACCATCATGACAGGTGCCGTCATGATCGTGATGAACATTTTGGACACTTTTTTGCCTTGGTCATAAGGTCGTGACCGACCTTAAAACAGCTGAAAACGTCTTTTTTGTTTATGTCAAAGTTCGTCTTGATCAATGGTATACCTCATGTAGCCCTTCTATAATCATAAAACACTTCAAATATTATCGTTTGCACCTTCAAAATGGGCCGCAATCATCCTCTATGCGTCGTTAAAAATTTTATAGTTCATCTATGCTCAAAATAGCCTCAAACACATCGGTTTTAGCTCCAAAACAGCTCCAAACGTTCTTGAACATCGATGTCATCATCTAATGCATGTGAACATCTCTTGAAATCATCGAAATCTTTATCAAAGATTGTCAAATCATCACATGTTATCACGATCATCTTCTAAAGTTTTCCATCCATTATCACGAACCACCAAAAATCATTTTTCTCGATCAAGTTTGCAATAAAAACATGTAAACAACAATACCGTTGTCCAAAAAAACACAAACTAAACTAAGAATATGTAGGAAACAATCTAAACATGCTAAACAAAAGAAATTTAACTTAGAAAACTATGAGTATATTCATACGAATCGAACTTTCCCAAGTCAAACCTTTGCTTGTCCCTAAGCATAGCCAAGAATAAATAAAATAAAGTCGTAACTAAAACTTTGAAAAACTTATGAAAAGCAACCCTAGCTAAGCAACAAAGTAATCAATATGAAAAACAATCAGTTACACTAAACATATGTCAAAGGAACATTCATCACAAAGCCGACCATCATCCCAATTCACACCACATACTCTACACCCATACGTATTGTCCATACGCCTATGAAAAAATGGACACTAACGCTCGACCACTTCTTGACGTGGCTATTGCCCGAAATAATTTTTACTTCTTACCTTTGTCCAAGTCATATCCACCAATTCTAACGATTTTCTCTCTTGAACTTTTTTCATTCTCGTAGCCATTGTCACTCATTTTTACTAAATAATTTTGCATTGTGTAGGAAATAAATGGAATTGAATCGTCAAGGTTGGAAGATGGGGACCAAGGACGACGACGACAATGGGATAGATACCCGAGACGAAGGTGGGAAGGGATAGCAACGGCAGGTTGGGGATGAGGTGTTCGGTGTTGTTGGTTTCTTGTGTGTGTTGGAAATGGTTATGGGGAAACCAAAGCTGGTGGGGGTCGCTGGTTAAAGTTCGGTTGCTAATTAATGATCTAGATCGTGATTCGGTTGTTAGGTTTACGGCTGCTTATAATTTTCGATTGTTAAATTTATTTTGAGACCGATAACCTTTTTCGATCACTAATTATGCGATCGAACAGTGGCAAAAAATACTATTTTTTATAGTGGTCTAGAGAAATATGTTAATCTTATCTTGATAATATTGCTTATATTTATAAATCTCATCTAATTTGGAAGGCATTTGCTTATTATAGGAATAGAGATTTGTAGCTGGTTGTATATAATGATGTATACGTTCCATTAGCTGCATCAATTAAAAGTTGCTTCGTGTTTCAAATCCTAGGATTTCAACTTGGTATCAGAGCCTTGACCAACACCTTCTTGTCAGTTTCGAGCCTTGACAACAATGGCATCAGAAACATCATCTCCCACAGCTCCTATGGTTTCCAAGACAACTAAAGAAATTATTTTTTTTTTTTTTGTAATTGAAATTACTCCAACTTTCCTTCCAACTCAAGCACATCATTGTCTCACCATCGAACTATCGTCTTTGGTACACTCAAGTTGCTCGTTTTCTCCAAGGCCATAATCTCTTTTGTTTCTTAGATAGCTTAATAATTGTATAGCATCAAGGATGTCCTATTTTCCTTGTCTTATGTTAACCCTATTTGTGTTAGTGTTAATAGACATGAGATTTGGTTATGATTAGTGTTAGATCCACAGGTTCAACCTAGAAGAGAGGTGAATAGGTTGATTCAAACTTTATCGGTGCAACATAGCGGATTTGTTAGTTTCAACCACTAATGTTCTTTGTAGAGTACTAAGGTAGTCTGTAGTAGAGACTCAAACTCTGTAAATTTGTCTCTGTTTTGCTGTGGTGATTAATTTGTAACAGTTCTAAAAGCACACAATAATGAAAAGAAGCAAAGAACACAAGATTTATACTGGTTCAGACACTCGTTATCAAGTGATAATCGAAAGTTGAGTCCAGTCTTCCCTTGATGACCAGTTTAGTCAATCCTAGAGGTGAGATCACTATTTTCTTGTTTATGGCTTACAAGACAACCCCTTTTACAAGGTAGCTAATTCGTCAACAGACGAAGAACCTAGATCCTTGCACAGATCCTTCACTGGACTCTGCTGTAGTTTTTGTTCTTCATTGTAGACTAATGAATCCTCTTTTTGTTTTTTCTTAATTCAGCTCACTTGAGTAGCTTTGAATCTTGGACTATTTTTGCACCTTTGATAGGAATGTGCAATCCCTTCATTTGTATAGAAATTCATGTAACAAATCCAAAATGTATTAGTTATAATGTAATTAGTGTGTTCAGGCTAGAAGTCAAGTAGGTAGTTACAGTCTAGGTTAGATACGAGTGAGCAGACGGTTGCAGATGTATGGGCATCGTGCAAACCACCAGATGCACACTACTACAGAGGACTTTGGATGAACAACTATTGCATTAATAAGCAACAGAAGAACTCAAAGGCTTCAGGGTAAAGGACTGAGCTTGCAGACGAGGACCAACATGGAAAGACATGAACTGAATCAGATCTAACTGCAGACAAGAGTTACAGCAAAGACTGGATGCAGACGAGAATTACAGTATGGGATGCAAACTAGGGTTGTGGCAGAGACTGGATGCAGACTAAAGGTTACAACAGATTGGATTACAACAGAGATAATTGCTAGGGTGGGGTCACAGGTTTGAAGTCAGTCAAGCGAATATTTGAGTTAAAGTAGCAACGACATAAATTCTGGAGGTAGTGGACTGCCAGCATTAGAAATGAGATGGTGGGGGACATGAGTGGATTGCTAGGAACAGTGCGTTGTCTACAAACGTTCGTTCCTTGAGCCTTTAAAAGGGAACCGTTAAAGCTTATTGTTGTAAGACTGTTGAATAAGGATTGAAAGGCAAAGAGTGCAAAAAAATTAGAAATTCAGAGATTACACAAGCAAGCTAAATCGTAAAGATACGGTTAAGGGTGTCACTAGTCTGCAGAAGAACAAATCTTGCAGTAGAGTCCAGAGATTGGATCTATGCAAAGTATTTAGGTTCTTTATCTTTTGTGCAAGTTGTCAAGCTTATAAAAAGAAGTTGTCTTGTAAGCTAAAAAATAAGAAGATAGTGATACTTACCTCTTGGCTTGACTACACTGGTCACCAAGGGAAGACTGGAGTAATCTCTTGTTTATCAATTGATAACAAATATCTGGACAGTATAAATACTGTGTCTTTTTATCTGTTTTTATTACTTGATATTTAGAACTGTTAGAAATCAACCTTCACAGCCAAATAGAGACAAATTTCAAGAATTAGAATCTCTCCAGTAGACCTCGAACTGTTAGTTGCAGACTACTCAACTAGTCTGCATAAAACAGTGGTCTACAAAATCTTAATTCGTTGCATAAAATTGTTAAAATTCGAATTAACCTATTCACCCCCCCCCTCAGGTTATATCTTGAACCTTACAATTGATATCAGAGCCTGACTTTTCAGAATTAACAGCTTGTGGAAAGAAAAAGGTCATTATTTGCAAAGAACTTACTAACAGTTCTGTTTTTGTGAAGCACAATGGCTCCACCAAAATTTTCCAAGTGTCCTAACAGTGGAGAACCTCCAAGATATTCCTTCGACAAGTTTAATCACTAGAAACTCAGAATGCTTGCACATCTCAACTCAATAGATGAACGAATGCAAGACATTGTCCTTGAAGGGCCAAATGTTCCAATGATGCCAGACCCAAAGGATTCAACAAGAGAAATAGAACGACCAATATCTCTCTGGTTCAGAGAAGACTGGGATATAGAGATGGTTGTTAGGAAAGCTCTACATTAAATATTCAAATCTTTTGATGACAACATGTTTGAGATTGTGGTTCATACTAAGACAGCAAATAAAGCATGGGAGACTCTACTGCTAAGAAATCAAGGAACTAATGAGATCAAGGAAAACAAGAAGGATGTATTGATACAACAATACGAATTGGTCACCATGAGATCTGATGAAAATTTAACCACCTTGTTTGAAAGGTTCAATGTTCTCATCAACAATCTCAAAACCTTATGAAAGACTTTCGAAAACAAGAAAATCAACATAAAGTTTGTGAGATCTCTTAGTGAAATCTGGAACACAAAGACAACAGCTATAAGGGAGTCCAGAGATCTAACAAAGTTGTCCCTGCCTCAACTATATGGTGTATTGCATACCTACAATCTTGAAGTTGAGCAGACGAAGCAAGAAAGAAGACCTTGGCCTTCAAAGCTCAATAAAAGGTTCTAAAATCCATGACAAAAGAGGAAATCAGTGATACCTCGTCTGCAAGTGAACAAGGTCTATTTGAAGAACTGACATTGATAGGAAAGAAGTTCAAGAAGCTATTCAAAAAAAGAACGTTCAAAAAAGCTTTCCCTCAAAAACTAAGGATGCAGAAAAAAAAAGTCTCCTATAACTGTGGCAGACAGGGCACTTTCTTGCAAACTGCAGACAATCAACACAAGATTCGTCTACAACAAAGTTCAAGAATGACCACAACAAAGTCACCTCTGGAAGCAAGGAAAGAGGGAAAGCATATGCACCAAAGACATGGAGCAACATAGAGTCTGATGATTAAGATATCATGTCAAATGCTCAGCTATGTCTCATGGCAAAAGAAGATGAAAAAAAGTAGGTATTTGATCTCTCTGACTTAGAGGCCACCATAGAGGAATTGAAGAAAGCACTTCAAGAAATCTCTGAAAGTTTTATTTCCCTTTTAAAGGAAAATAAAGAAAATCTTAAGCAGATTGCAATTCTCAAAGAGAAATGCAATTTAAATGAAGAAACTAATAATAGTCTAATCAATGCTCAAGATAAACTGAAAGAAACAAATGAAAAAGTGAAACTTCTCAATACAGTAGTGCAAACACTTACATTGAGAAATACTGAGTTTCAAAAACAAGTAGATGCTTGGAATGGCAAGACCTCACTTTCTTATCAATGGAGCTCTTGAATACAAGGATTCCACCTTGAAGACCACCAGACTCAGACATGTCATCCTTAGACATATTGAGTTTATAAACTCACCGGAAATCGAGGCTGAGCTGAAGAGGATCCTGGTTAAACATGTCAAAGCTGCCACCGAGGAGATATATGAATATCTCTCTCGACCTGATTTGGGAAAACATCAACCATCAGGTGATAATGACGGTGATCAATCACAACCAGATCTTCATGATGATGAAGATGACATCATCGATCAAGTTATTGCCGAAGGAGTACAAATGCAGATGACCACAACTGAGCCAGCAGAAGAAGCCCCTGTAGTAGAACAAGAAGTAACTCAGTAGAGGAATATGCAGAGATATCCTTAATACTTGAACCAGATGTTCCTTCTGCCACGGTTACAGAAGAGCAAGAAGCCCAGCTTTCTGTAGAAAGACCAACAACAGAGCAAGAAGCAACTCCAGAAGAAGAGCAAGTTGAATCATCCTCGGAAGAGGAATCTGTCACAAAAACATCAATAGTCATTGGTCTTGCAGTAGAGGAGATACACAAAGAACAAGCTGAAGATCAACAACCAACAGAAAAACTTCCAGAAGTTGATACCATAGAGGAATCACTCGAAGATAACGCTCTACAAGCCATCACATCCAGAGAAAAAACTCTAATTGCAGTTGAGGGAAAGGATGCAGACGACTTCACACAAGGTGCAGCCGAGGGAAAACAAGCAACTCCCCCTCATTTGAGTATACACGATCTGGAGAATCTCTTGTTCACACCCCCTTCCTCTTTTGGATGGATGAAAGCAGATCCACCCTCCATGGAATTCCGAGAAGGAATCACTCCTCCATTTGCAGTAATGCCAATGAAGGCTATCTTTGATGATGATTTAGAAATTATTTTAGCTCCACCACAACCACCTGCAGAAAGGAGACACTTCTCTTCCTCAGAAGACACTGCCAACTACAGAATGGGAAGATTAGAGCAAGACACCCTCAAGATGTATGAATAGACCAAAGAGGCCTTTCATGACCTTCTTGAAACTATGCAGCCGATTTTCGACGACCTCGATGAAGAAAGGCATGTGAGACACAAGACCTTTGATGACTTTCGCAACACACTAAACCATTTGACGAACGAGGTTATTGATCAAATGCAAAGAGCAAATGCCCTGAATCTACAATAGTATCGCATAACCTCATCTGATTCGGAAAATTCAAAGGCCAACAAGAGGACAGAGATGCACCGTAGAGCAAGATTCGGAAGTGAAATTATCTATGCATGCTGTCCAAAAATTAGGACTGGATGCTTTAGACCGTATGAGATAACTGAAGGCAAGTACTCAACTTGGTGTTACATGATCGGAAAAATATACGAGACCGACATCAATAATCACGGAGGCCCTTAACTGTTGAAGATGAATTACAAAACCTGTAGGGTTTGACTTTCAACCTAGAGGGAGGGGGGTGAATAGGTTGTAAGAGACTTTGGTAGTCTTTTGCTCGCGGATTATCAATTCTGTGCAGACTTGTATAGTATGCAGACTACTCAAGTAATCTGCAGATGAGATTGTCTCGTCTGCACTTGAGATTTTATGACTCTTTGAGTCTTTTATCTCTTTCTCAACTGTTGTATTTTATCTGAGACAATTCTAAGGCAATATAATGAAAGCAATAAAATGACACAGAGTTTATACTGGTTCAGACACTCGATATCAACTAATATTCGAGAGCTTAGTCCAGTCTTCCCTTGGTGACTAGTGTAGTCGACTCAAGAGGGAAATATCACTATCCTCTTGTTTATGCTTACAAGTAACTTCTTTTTACAAGATCTTTATCTTGTATAGGGAGCAGAGAACCTAGATCTTTGCACAACTCTGAATCATTAGCTTTGTTACAAGAGTTGTTCTTCCGCAGACTAATGATATTCCTCACTGCTTTCACGACTTAGCTTCCTTGAGTACTCTTTGAATCTGTCTCATTTCTTTGCACTTTCTTGTACTCTTCAATCCTTTCTCAACAGCATTCAAATTTTTCAGCAATCTTGTGTGTATCCCAAGCAAGCTTCACCGGTTCCCTTTTATAGGTCAAAGGAACGAACCTCACTTGTAGACAACTCACTGTTCCTGGGGGGTCACTTTCCCACTAGTGTTTGCCACCATCTCGTTCTCAATGCTGGCATTCCACTGTCCCAGTTTTGGTGCCGTTGCTACTTTAATTTGAATCTCCACTTGACTGACTTCAAACCTTCGACCTCATGCACACAATCATCTCTACTGCAATCCAGCCTACTGCAACACCTCGTCTACACACAGTCTCTGCTGCAACATCTCGTCTACACAGTCTGATTCAGCTTTATGCCTTGCCATCGCGGTCTTTGTCTGCAAGCTCAGTCTTCCAAGTGAAGCCTTCAATTCTTTTGTTGCTTGTACATATATTAGATGTTCATCTAGAGTCCTTGTAGAAGTCTGCACTAGGTGGTCTGCATCAGCCCTCTGCATCTGTAACCGTCTGCACTCTTGCATCTGACCTCAACTATAACTCCGTACTTGACTTCTAGCCTAAACAATCTAACTATATTACAATTAATACATTTAAGTTTGTTACATCAATTTCTATACAATTGAGGGATTGTACATTCCTAAATTGATGCTAACAAAAACTTCTATGCAATACAACAAGTTAACTCGATCTAACATTACAGTTTTGCTGATTTACAGCGTTTATGTATTTCTAATTTATAGTCAGACTTTAGAAAGGCATCTAAAATGGTTGCCTTTGATGCTCTTTTCCTCGTCTGCGTTGATAGTGCCTCTCTTCACTGTCTTCCCTGTCGCGTCTTCGTTGTCTTTCTTCCTCCTGTTGTCTTTGGCGCTTTGGATCTTTCCCTTGTTCTTCTGAACTTTTCCTCTTCTTCCCCTGAGGAGAAGGTTGCTGTTCATCTTGTCTCTTCTGCATTTCAGCAGGTTTCTCCCCCTTTTTGTTAGCAGCTAGTGCAGAAGTTAAATTTTCAAGGGCAATGCGGATCCCCTTGAGTTTGGATTGAGTTTGGCGCTGGAAAACGTGGTGCTTGGTCTCAAGGAGGCCAAATTTGATGTCATTGATGCGCATATGCTCGGCAATGTCCTTCTGTGTCGTCTGCATTATTTCATGAAGTTTGCGAAGTGCTACAGACTGTTGCTCCTTGAATCTTCTGAAGTTGGAGATATGTGTTCGTTGAGTGTGAAGATGTACTGATCGATTTTGCTTTATCTGATCAATGATTCCTGCTGCTAGATTACTTAGAGTCTCGCCGAAGGTTACAAACGTTGATTTTCTGAGTTCTTTTTCTGCTTCAAGGTCTGCTACAATTGGCTCCAAGGCTTCAAGGAGATCATGGAAGGCATCTCTGATCCACGAGTGCATTCCATATATTTCTTGATCAAGCTGTCGTAGACGATATTGAGTAGTGTTTTCTGAGGGAGAGGAAGGAGGTCTTGGTTCCTATAATGGAGGTGGTTCGACTGCTAAGACTTCAACTTCAGGATCCTCAAAGACTTGTTGTAAGTTCTTGAGGGCCAAAGATGTTGGTCTTGGTATGGATGTACCACTGTACATTGAGTCCATGTGAGCAGAGGAGCCTTGAGTAGCTATTTGTGTAAGTCCAAATGCTGTGGGTGGAGTGAAGACAATTTCTTCAATGGAACGCAAAGGAGTGATTTGAGGATTAGTTGGATGGTCTGCAATTGATCTGTCCTGAGGAATTTCATCATCTGGTAATGATAGTTCGAAGGACTGAATTTCATTTTCTGAGAAGTGTTCTTCCATGACAGGAAGTTCTTTTGTCATTTGAGCCTCATCATTAGGGTCACTTTGTGCTGGATTTACGGCAAGACCGATTATGATCGGTGTTTCAGCAACCGATATATCACTGGAGGAAGCCGAATCTTTTCCTGCATCATGCTCCTGTGCTGCTTGTTCATCTAGATTGTCTAGAGAAGGAGCAGCTTCTTGATCTGCAGCTAACATGGTCTCATCGGCAATGTGCATGGTCATGGTCTCGTCTGCAGCAACCCTTGTCTTATCTGCAGTGTGCATGGTTATGGTCTGGTCTGTAGCGACCATTGTCTTATCTGCAGCAACCATTGTCTCATCCGCAGGTCCAGTTGATGTGTGCACTCCTTCATCAGCAACTTAATCAATGAGGGCATCTTCATCTTCATCAGGTGCTGGTTGAGAATGATCATCTTCATCACCATTATTTCCATGATCACCGCTTGGTTGATGCTCTTTTAAGTCGGGTCTGCTTAGATAGTCATAGACTTCATCGGTGGCAGCCTTGATATGCTTCTCCAGAATGGTCTTGAGTGCTGCTTGGATTTCTGGAGTGTTGACGAACTCAATTTCTCTTAGAAGACAGTGCCTGAGCCTTTTTGTCTTCCGAGTAGAAACTTTAAACTCAAGAGCTCCATTGATTAGAAAGTGAGCTTCCTTTGGTCTTGTGGAATGGCTGACTTCCTTCTTCTGGTGATGTTCGACTAGTTGATGAATCTCCCCCTCAGTCATACCTGTTATGTCACCAATCAGAGTTTGTGATTGATCTAGATTGATTTGGTACAAGGTTTTTGGTTCTTGGGGAATCAGCTTAGGTCTTGAGGACCTGGTGACCCTCTTCGTGACTTTTGCAGCAGTTGGTTCCTGTAATGTAGTTGAAATCACAGCTGCAGTTGAAGGTTCTGTTGTTAACTATCCTTGAAGGCTTTGTGTTGAGGCTGTTCGAGGTCGTTTGATAGCTAGTTTGTGTTATTTTGCAAACTCTTGAATTAACTGTTCTGCTTGGCGCTTCTTTTCCAACTTTGCTTGTGTCCTTTTTGCAAGGAGTTGAGTGTCTGTCTTCTTCGTCTGCAATAACCGAGCTTCGACTTCTTTGATGGTCTTCATGACTGACTCAATGATCTTCTCAGGAGACTTCTCTTGTGTTGTTGTGGTGGTTGTCATCCATGCAGCAGTTGCAGTGGTTGGTTGAACATTTGCAACTTGTGTGTTAGCTAATTGTTCCTCAGAAATAGGAACAATAGCTGTTGTTGTTTGATGCTCAACTGTAATGGGTTGGATGGTTAGAGCTGGTTCAGCTGAGGCATGGGATGGCTGCAAAGTAGACAGCTGTGCTTCAATTTCCCTTATTTCTGGCTCCGTGTAACCCTCTGCAACCATCCTTCTTCTGAATTCAGCCCTTGGTCCTTCTCTTGCTTCTTGAAAGATGTTCTGTGTCTCGAATATCAAACTTTGGAGTTCTGTATTTACTCCAGTCTTCAGCGGCTGAATTGCCATGTTTGCATCACGAAGTATTTCAACTTCTGGTGCTTTTGGTTGTATTTTTTATGAAGAGGGTTCATGGATCTATTTAGTATGGACTTCTGCAGATTGGATGTCAACTTCTTCAAAAGTAGTTGAGTAGTCTACAGGATGATTAGATTTTGTTTCATCGTCAGAGGATTGTACCACAAGCTTCTTCCTTGGTGGCATTGGCTTCTTCATCTTCTGTTTTGCTGCAGTTTGCAGGACAGGTCTCTTTGCAGATGAGATCTGTCCTTTTGTTGTAGGTTCTTTATCTTCTGGCAAGTCTTGCTTAACTCTTCTTCTCTTCTGCAAGGGCTTGTATGGCTCATCTGTAGCCTTTTTTGTTATTCCTGGAGGAGCTATCCCAATCTTCTTTACATCAATTTTCTTTCTTGGATTCCAAGGTTTGCCTTCTTTATCGGATAACTTCAGTTTTCTTTTAAGCAGAATACTGATTAATCTTCCGAATAGTGGAATTTTCGCTCTTACTGCTCTTGCAATCTGACATATGAGTAAACTCGCCCAATTTACTCTTGTCTTAGTAAGGATGGCACACATAATCTCTTGTTGCTCAGAGGTGATTTGATCTGTGCTGAATTCTCTTGAAAGAACTGCTTTCTTGACGATGTCTGCAAGAAGCTTGTGTTCTTTTGAAAGAAATCGTTTCATTGTCTGAATTCCTTCATTCAGGCTGTCTCTGCTCAGCATTGCCTTTCTTCCTTGCCTGACGATTTCGATTGGAATGCTGTCATTCCCTTCAGATGGTAGATTGAACCAGTCGGCAAGGTCTTCAGGAGTAATCTGGATTGTCATACCTCTTGCAATAGAGTTGTGGGTTATTTGTTTCAGATCTGTTGCAACCTGTGCTGTGTTGATAAACTCCAAAATTTCTTCTTCATAGATCGGACAGGTTTGTTCACACAGTGTTTTGAGTCCAGCTTCCTCAATCAGGTCGATTATATCTTTGATTTCTTCTTGTTCATCTTGAATTGAGTTGAAATCGAACACTGCTCCTGTTTGGATTTCAATCTTCTTTGAGGAACTCCTCTGTGATTCGGAGGATTTCTGGCTTTTCTTTGATGGGCTTGAAGTATTGGCCATGTTTTTCGAAAGTGTTTCAAAGATTGATTCAAATTTGAGTACGGTTAGGGTTTTGTGCAGTAGACTTGTAGAGAGAGAGTGTGAGAGTTTGTTCGCGTGCTTAGAGAGTGAGAGAGATTAGAGAGTTTAGAGAAAAACAGTGTTTTTCTTGTTAAAAGCTGTGGTTCTTAGACTTGTCGAAAAATATGACCGTTGTCAGTGCCTTTTCTAGCCGTTATGTGCTTATGTCCAATTATTAACCGTTATGCGTTATTTTAGGAGAGCAGTTATTTTCTTTCTCAATTTAATTCTGTTTCCTAAAATAGATGCAGTAGAGTTTTGCTTGACTGTAGTCTGCACTCGTCTGCATTGGTTTGGCAGTGATGTAGTAGAGTAAACTTTCTCAATTTAATTTTGTTTCCTAAAATAGATGCATGTTTATCTCCTATAATGTCATCTTATGTGTGTGCCTTAATCCACCTTTCTTTGTCTTGCTCATTTAGTTCTACTTGTTCTTGAGGTTGGTCTTTTATATCTTCTTTAGTTTCATTTTGTGCAGACGACTGTCCCTCGTCTGCAGTATTAATGACTTCTACTGCAGCCTGTTCATTGCATACACATTCCTCATTAAATATATTTGCATTTCTCATGAATATTTCTTTTTCATCAAATGATATGTGAACTGATTCTTCAACAGTCTCTGTTCGTTTGTTGTATACTCTAAATGCTTTACTGTTTGTTGAATATCCTAAGAAGGTTCCCTCATCTGCCTTTGGGTCAAATTTCTGTAGATAGTTTTTATCATTGTTATGTATGTAACAGTTGCTTCCAAAGACATGAAAATACTTGACAGTTGGTGTCTTTCCTTTCCATAGTTCATATGGTGTTTTCTTATGAAGCTTATGAATTGTGCATCTATTTTGAATATAGCATGATGTGTTTACAGCTTCTGCCCAAAAGTTTTTGGATAGATTTGCTTCAGATAGCATTGTTCTTGTTGCTTCTATTAGTGTTCTATTCTTTCTTTCAGCCACACCATTTTGCTGTGGTGTTCTTGGTACTGAAAAGTTGTGTTTGATTCCATGATCATTACAATAGACATCTATTCCTGTTTGATCAAACTCAGTGCCATGATCACTTTTAATTGTTATTACCTCTACCC